>JAULBU010066324.1:0-10965 GCA_032358235.1 Odonthalia washingtoniensis
CCCACTTCCAGGGGGTACTACAGATACAACAATCGAAGGGGAGTGTGCGAGAAGAGTAATGGATATTGGACATGCGAATGAACCGGTTATGTTAACAGAATTGGCATCTTGCCTTCAACAACATGCGAAAGAATTTATTGCATTGACTTCCATTTATGAGGTGGAACTAGTTGTACAACGTAGGAGGCAGTGGATTGGTACGTCTCCAGATGCAGTATGTCTTCTCATTGACGGCAAAGAATTCATAGATTCTTCAATTAATAGTCCCATTCCTAATCATCAGCTCAATGAATCTGTCATCAGAAATAAATCAAACGATAGCATTATTAACAATCAAACAAACTTTACTTCCACTGTTGACGATCCAATCAATGAACCAGTAATAGAGAATCAAACAAATATGGGAAAAGGGCAATCAACCATTTAAATTTCAACCATTTAAATCGAAATGTCTGTAACTTGGAACAATTGCTGAAATCTGCAAATGATTATTATGATGATTCTTTCAATGATACATCGCATTATTCTGTACAAAGATTTATTGCATTTGTCGACAAAATTCAGAGCTGTCATAAACTTTGTCCAGTGGAGCTCACAACTTAGGCAACTTGCATAACTATAGACATATTGCTACAAAAATGGAAGACTTTTGGTGATTCCAAACGATTCTTTCGACTTAAACAAAATGATGAACTAGTCATTAAATCTCGGTATACCACGTGATCACGTTGGTAAATTCCTTCATCGTGCATATGCTCTTTCTGCAAACAAGTGTTTGTACGCTGTTGGGTCTGTCCGTAGCATTATTTACGTTTTCTTGTTCGATCTCAGAATTTTAGAGTTGGAGGTATATATTTCCCGTTTTCAACAAACGCTCTGGTCAAAGGTGCAATGGATGTATGGAAATAAACCTTTTGAATCCAGTATACCGTCATCATTACGTTAATTTGTCTTTGCAATCAAAATGGATAGCTTGGTTCAGATATTACACCTTTGGAGAGCATTTGTACGATCACTGAAAGGTACAAGTTTATTAATGGGGCATCCAAGTAGGTTTAAGCTTCGACCTGAAATTGAAATGGAATGTAATTTATCCATTAGTACAGTTGATGTTGCACATTGGTTGATGGTGATAGCCACATTACCATCTTTCTCTAGTTTATCATCTCAACAGCATCTTTCTTTCAAGTTTTTTGCTCTTCTCGTTAATTACTATAGATTCTAGACACCTTATACCAATTTAGATAATATTGCAGTCAGGTATATGTATCATCGGGCAATATCGGAATAAATTCCAGCGTCTCACATGAGATCTTATGCCCGGAAACTACTAAATCGAGAACCATTTCATGCATTCCTACAAATAGTAAGGGACATTCTTGTATAAATGTCCAAAGAAACTTTTCAGTCAATCCAACATGATATTACTCCTGGCTCAAGAAACCCCAAAGAACGTATACATCCGCTGAAGAAATAAAAGAGAATGCGTCTCAATTCTAACAGTCATAGCATTAAATCAAGACTCCTCCACACTATTATCACACATAATTAGTTAAGGACAAGTTCACATAGATGGTTACCGCTCAATGTGTTCAAAATGGATACAATAATCCGATGTTCGGTAAAAAAACTCATTACAAATGTGAAACGTGTGACCTAGTTTATGCATGGCAACAAGGTTTGATTTCTTTGGCATTTATCATTCTGTTGATCATTTGGAATGTACGACTAGAGATTACCCTATTTATAATTTGATACGGCCCACATTAGCTCAATATTCTAACCAATATGAAACATCTGTTCGCTCTGAAGATGATAATTCCAATTTTAATACATCTACATTAAACACATAAACCTGACCATATTTTGTATCATGGACGTATACTTAAAATCATTTTTCATATACCATGATGGTATATGCAGGTAATAAAATATATAAATTGTTGTTGTTTTTATTAGTATCCGATAATTGCCGAATACCTTGTGGTGGTACCACAAAAATTTGATTGCATTTAGTTGGTGCTGATCGGGTTTCAATTCCTGCCATTGGTGAATAAGCCTCTTTACCTTAGCCATGTTTTTTAAATGGTTGATGTTGATTTAGTTCAATGAATAACCATTGGTAATGATGTCGATCTCCTTTTTGTTTTACAAAAAAGAAAAGCTATTATGTTATTTACCTTCCTCATGCCGGGGATTCGGGCAAGAAAACGTTTACCCTTCGCTGTTTAATTCTGTTTCAATTTTCTCCTCTGAGCGTATGCACAACTCTGATGATGAAAATGAATAATTGATTGTTGATAATGTATGTTTATTATACTTCCAAACGGTAGATGCTACCTCACGCAACAGTGTCTTTTATTCGAAATTTTTGTATGGGAGTTAGGAAAAAAGTTTGGGTTGTTCAAGTTTTTTTAATTTCTGATGTTGGTTGATGTTGTGTTTTATCAGTAGTATGTCAACAGCATGGTGCAGGACTGTACGTTGGGGGGTTACTGTAAGAAAATATATTACAAAGACTTTGTAAATTAGGAAAATCAAAATGAAGATCAAAAAATTTTAAAAATGTTTTGATCTTCATTCTACATTTTTAAATGATTCTTTTTATAAATGTACATTTTAAAAAATGTACATGTAAAAATAATTGTTTTGTAACCCCCCCCTCCACCTACTTTCTTGTGGAGAAGGTAAGACGAATGATGTTGAAAGGAGAAAATAATACTAGTATTCGAATAAATAGATTAAGACATGGAAAGACAAAATTAGTTATTAAAATATTCATTTACGGTTGATTCTTTTTCTTCTTGTCAGTGAAGACATTTACGCCCACTTTTACTGTCCTTCTTCTTTTTCTAATCATTATTATCATTATTCATGATCATATTTAAATTCATTCTCATATTAACATTGACACCTTCATTGTTAATATCGTCATCATCGTCATCGTCATCATCAAAACTAAATTCCAATTCAGGTACAACACCAACACTACTGCTACTATTAACCGTTGTTTTTTCAACAGCGTTTGCATTATTATTATTATTATTATTATTATCACAACTTAATAATAAAGCAGCTGTTGATGAAGGTGGATTTTCCATATTTAACGCATTACAGTATTGTTGTTGACCACCATATTGTTCTAAAATTGATTCTTCAACAAAATTATTACTGTTATTAAGTAAGAATGTAGTTGATGGTTGCTGTAAAGGTTGAGAGAGTGAACGAGTTGATGGTTGATCAAGTTGATGAGGTAATGGTTGATGATGCTGTTGAGATTGAGATTGAGATTGGGATTGGGATTGGGATTGGGGTTGGGGTTGGGGTTGGGATTGGGATTGGGATTGGGGTTGGGATTGGGATTGGGATTGGGATTGGGGTTGGGGTTGGGGTTGGGATTGGGATTGGGATTGGGATTGGGAGCGAGTTCTTCGTCTACGATCTGAAGATGATGATATAGAATGTATATTATTATAATAATTGGAAGTGGTATAATCACTATCACTATCACTATCACCATCATTATTTTGAGATGTAGATTTAGAATTAGAACGTTTTTGTTTTTTGTATTCAAGTGTATGCTCAATAACAATTGGAGGAGAACTTTTTCTTCTTCTCCTTCTTCTACTACTATATCTTTGATTACGTTTTGGACGGAGTAGTAATGAAGATAATGATGGAGGTGAAGATGAATGATTTGATATTTGAATTGGAGAATTAGGTGATAATTGTTTACAACTGGTTTCTTCATCACTTATAACAATAGCCTCTTGATCTCTTTTTAAATTTAATGCATTGCTAGAATCAGGTGCACATATTTGAAATTGACGTTGCCATTCCTTTTCAGCTTGATGATTAAGTTTACTTTCTTTCGTAGGTGGTATGTAACAACATTTATCATCATCAAAACAGCTTTTAAATGCAGCATCATCTTTTTCTTTATGATCACCTTCATAATCTTCATCACCTTTCCATTGTTTAGCATGAAATTGAAAATCATGACCAACATACGTTTTATTGTAACGTACGGCAAGTATATGTAAGCATTGAATTAAATGACTTCTTGCTTGAAAAAAAGGATGCAAACTTCTCCATAACTTATTACGACCATCTTTATATTTTCTTATTTCAATTGGTGATAATGAATGTTTAAATGCTAACTGACTTTTTCTAAATGTTATTAATGCTATCAATCTTAGATGTAACTCGTTACTGCTTATTTTCGTACCAGGATTCATAAATGTATATGTTGCATATATTGTGTTTATCGTATCTTCGAATGGATAAACTGCATTATTACTTGCTGCGGCTACTAATAAACTCATATCTTCTTCAAATGAAAATTTACCGGCAGGTAATTCATAACTAATGCGTTGTTGTTCTGATGAAGGAGCAGGTGGCATGTTTCTTTGAGTGTCAGGTGAACACAAAAGGGAAGGGTACGCCGATGGGGGTTGAGGTTGAAGTTGTTGTTAAGGTTGTTGTTGAGGTTGAGGTTACTGAAACACCAAAAAAAGCGCTGCACATTTCGTAATGGCGCGCGAATTTGAAGTATTTGTTGTTTTTCATTCATTGTAAAACTGTAAATTTTAAACCGTGTAAACATTACAGTAAAGTACTGTCCCTATTCCCATTATTTTCATTTCAATTTTGATCCGTCGCCTGCCTCCAGGATCAACGGAACGTGCAATCAATTCACACCAAAAATGACCTTTAGACTTCGCAATACCACTGAAGATAACCATAACGGTAACAGCAACACTGACAATAATAACAATAACAATAACTATAACATTAACAATAAAAAAGGTGTGATTATATCACCATATTCAGGGGTTGCAGTAACATCGTGGGGATTGCGTTCAATAGATAATGCATTATCTGGAGGTATACCATTATCATCATTAACATTAGTATCAGAAGATAAACCAACATCATATCATCTTCCGTTAACTTCATACGTTACAGCTCAGGGTATACAACATGAACATTCAATTGCTATTGCTTCATTTGGTATACAACCAAAACACATCATCGATAAATTACCTGCCCCTGTTATAAATACAAGTAGTGACGATGAACGGATAGGAGGACGAAATGACATGAAAATTGCTTGGCGTTATGGTAGCAGCAACAATGAAATAAATAACAAAAGTAATAATGAAAAATTAAAAAAAAATTATATTTCAGACTTTGATTTATCTAAACAACACGAAAAAATATCTTCTAATTATCCTATATCATCCATACCCACATGTGATAAATTGGATGATTTATTAAATAACATAAATAAACATCTCACTAAAGCATCGAAACTTAAATTACTAACAAGAATAATAATACATAATCTATCACCATCAACATCATCATCCAGCATAAATGACATTATAAACTTTCTAGTAAGATTAAGATCGTTGACTAGAATACATGGTGCGATTGCCGTTGTGTCATGCCATTCATTACCGTATTCAGTCATGAGGACAGTGAGTGATGCATGTTTAGTCATTGATTCATTTGATGGGAAAGGAGCTGGAATGGCTGGATTAGGTAGTCAATGGTTGGGTGTACTGGTAGTGAAGAAAATATATTCCATTAGTGGTGTTTGTTTAAGTGGCAGGGGTGATGTTTGGGTATTCAAAAGAGGTCGCCGAAAATATAGTCTAGAACGAGCTACAGCTGCACCCGATGATGAAGTACCAAATGAACAAGATGACGATGATAGAGATGGAAAGACTAGTGTTATTTGCGGTAGCAGACCTAATAATAAAAGTAATGTGGAATTCTAATTTTTTTATTAAAACATTAACGTAATAATAATAAAAACACACTCATTCATTAGTAACTGCAAACCAAAGATCAACGGTTTCATCGGAAATTTTCTTTTTAGCCAACACAATTAATCCAGGGGCAGTTCCATCTTGTCCAGACCACCATTGTAAAACTTCACCTTCTTCCATTCTACAAAGTTGTTTAACTGTAACTTGTACGAATCCAATAAGTTTAGGATCTACAGCTGATCGTTTTTGATAAAATTCTAATCTCATTGGTTTATTTTCTTCACCACAAAATAAATCAGCATAACTAGTAATAGCAGTTTTAAATTCTCTATTAGGACTGCCATGACTTTCAGATCTATAAACTGGTGTCCACCTAGCTTTTTTTAAACTTCTATTTAAAAGGAAAAATGTTTTAGCTCGTGGTTTAGCCGATTTATCAAATTTCACATTTATATTAACAACTCTATCTGCACCTTCTCTTCTTTTAGTATCACCAGAAAGTATAATCCAAGTATCCTTTTTTTCATTAATTGAATCCATTTTCATCACTTTACAATGACCTGGTGATACAACAATATCCCATATGGAGCATAATGCATGACCTAAAGGAATTGATTTTTTCATTGATCCTTTACCATAAACTTTAATCAATAATTCTTTATCCATGTCTTGATCAGGTAATGCAGAAAACACAAATTTAGTAACGAATCTAGGAAAATGATAATTTGTCAATGTTTCAGTACGTCCTATTTGTCTCCATTTATCAGATGGTGTATCTCTCATATGTAAAACTACAAACGGGTCTGTATTTGAAAATAAATCTATTTTCGGCAAAAATTGACATTCTACTGATAACTCCATGGGTTCTGAATATAAACTATCTAGAATTTCACGTGTTGAATCATTTGATGTTGATGGACCACCGAGAAATTCAACAACCAATTGAACGGGTTTAGGCGTTTCTTCTTCTAAAATTGTTCCAACGGGTGGTGGTCGATGACGTGGAAAATCTTCAAGGCGTGCTATGGTGCGTGTGACTGTTAAATTGGATGCTGCTGACATATCAGAATCCACTGACATGTTGTCATCATCTGGTTCCATTGACATTGACGGAGCTGAACTGAATGTAGCTTGTGAAATTGACGGTTGAATTCTTCTCGGCATCTCCATTTTTGAAGATTGTTATATTATTTCAACTGATTGAGTTATTCACTCTTCTAGTTATTTTTATTAGTATTATTCCCTTACGGATGGTGAGTAGTGTGCGAAGTCGATACTAACAAGTCGTTTGTTTTCTTCTGCTTTTCTTAGGAGATTTTGTTTTCTTCTTCTTCAACAAGATGCACGCAAAGTCGATAGGAAGATGACCAAAGATAAAGATGCGATACAGGTTGAGCACGGGCCTTAAACGAAAAATGTCAAGGCAGGTTGAGGGAGAAAAGTGGCTGATGGTGATGGATTATAACGTGGTTATCAGAATCAAAAGATGTCGGGGGGCATTGATTTCTAACACCAACTTGCATGCTGGCCCTTACTTGGCTGACAGAATTGTTGTTGTTGCTGTACAGTATTCCGCATAAAAGGGTGACGTTATGCTTACAACTTTACAAATTTTTCGAAATGACATTGGTACACGTCTCCCACGTGTCACCTTTTTATTCATCTATTTTTAAATTGGAGATTTGTATCACGTGATCATCCACACAAATACACAAAACCTGAGATGGAATGAACAGTGGCAACCAAACTGTACAACAAATTCGTTGGCAGACATATTTGTGCATATCATCACATGCATGCTTGATCCTTCATAATCATCGTAGTCGTGCTGTTGTTTTCATCGACGTCGGAAAGGCTGGACATGTAAAACATATTGTAGTTGGCGAAAGGGATTTGTGATAGAAATCCCGAAATAGGACTGATAGGCCCAAACAATTGAAAAGTATCTGATGTACATTTAATAATGCTCACAGCATCTAAAAGAGCAAGCAATTCTCTTGGCTCTTCGTTTTCCACCGAACAGCTTGTCATTTTCAACGTCAATGGTCATTTATATACATATAACATAAATATCCAAGAACAATTAAGGTAAATACAACGTCTTCGTTACTAGTCGATATATTTTTAAAAGAGAGACTATGTATTATAAACGGCAAGTTTTGTTTGATTTTTCGACCTTTTGAGCTGTGAGATTGTAACATACGGCAATTCCGCATGTTACGAGAATTGTATTTCAAAAAAAAGAGAAAATGGCAAATATGCACATTCCAAGGTTCAAAACATTTTTTTAATACAGTAAAAACAAGGTTATATACAGGATATGAAATGTCACTGTAGTGACATATTGTACAGTGTAACTTGTCACGACAGAACAGCGAGCATGTTAACATACAGTATGACTGTGTATGATATTATTGTACAATATACACGTAGTGCTGCAGCACTGCGTAATAGCACGGAAAGTGAAAAAATTTGATTTGGCGATACAATTGCACATCTCAACATCTTGTTCATAGTGAAATTACTATTTTCCAATCTGTTATCACATTTCCTTCAAAACAATCACTACTAATGCAAAAAGTAACAGATCTGTTAACGAGGTTGGTGGACTACAACCGTCATTCAATTATGTCGTCTGTTTCAGCATTATGGTTGCTATGATGCGGACTAGGCGACTCAACAAATGCTTCAACAGCGGACATGTCAACATCCGAATTGTCGTCATCCTCATAATCAGAAAAGTTGATAAAATGGTAATCGACAGTATAGATTTCATTTGCAAAGACCTGCAGGTCCTTTCGCTCGGTGCGTATATATTGAAGGCGAAGTCCTCCATCATTAATTACCAATGGAAGAAATTCTGCTGCAATAACACTCTTAACTAAATGATCATGTTTTTTTTCATTCCAAATTTTATTTTTACTACGTTCTTCATCAACTGCATTAGTCCATGTTTCTAATACAAAATGAATGGAAGCGAGTGGGTAATGTGTATATCTGCCTAAGAGTTCATGTAAAGGCATTCGAGCCTTTCTCAACACATCTATAATTATTCGTTCATCAAGGTCATCATCTATTTTATTTTGGGCTTTTTGGTTGTACAAATAATTGTACTCAACGAAATCCATACCATGTTTTTCAATCATTTTATCAACATCAGATAAACGTAAATAAGGTTTCAGTCTATAAAGATCATGAACTGTGAGCCGTCTCAAATGTTCATTTTTTGGAATTTAATTGGCTCTTACCATTGCCAGAAATATCACTTCTGTAATTATTGCCACAAGAACTGGAGGATGACGATCACTGAATTTGTTAATATTCACTGACTATTGACGTAAGAGAAGTACAGATGAGATTAGTAATGAATTAGCAAGACCTGACTTTGAATTAACGTGTATTAATGGATTAATTGATTAAGCAGAAGCAGTAGGATTGTGAAAATTGGAAGTTGTTGAGTTGATTATGCTTTCTGTGATGATGTTTATGTAACCCATACTTT
This sequence comes from Odonthalia washingtoniensis, assembly GCA_032358235.1. Lineage (NCBI taxonomy): Eukaryota > Rhodophyta > Florideophyceae > Ceramiales > Rhodomelaceae > Odonthalia > Odonthalia washingtoniensis. The sequence continues at coordinate 9,280 of JAULBU010066324.1, forward strand.
TTGTTAAAAAGTAGCACAGAAAGAATAAGATTCGGATTGAAATAGGTGTTGTACTATTATGAAACATAGGGATAAAGTGGTTATCATCATTTAGTTGATAGATGTAACCTTTATTAGTGTGATCATGTAGTGTAAAGAAGGATAATACAACAAATATAACTGTCCCAAATGAATATGTTCATAATCATTTACCGAAGCCTGAACGTATTCTGTTTTGATAATGGTATTAATATAAAACGTGAAATGGAATTATGTATTGAAATAACCCAATCTGCACATAAATTAGTATTAACATAAATTGAGATTGATAGAAAATAATGATAAAACATAAAAACAGAATAATATAAACAGATTAATAAATATATAAAAGTATATGACAAATTCAATTAATTGTGACTTCGATGGAAGCAAGAACTTCATGAATATGGTTGAAAAAATATAATAGATGAAATGGAACGGTTAACATTACTTTCAAAAAGAGTAAAGGAAACTTGTAAACGAACACAACAATTGAATTACAACAATATCAATTAAAAAAACGTAAGAATAAAAAAATTTACAAGAACTACAATGAATACAATATCTACAAAAATGAACAAAGAAAGACATTCGAAGTTTACCTCTGATTATTTTTCTGAAATGGCTTCTTCACTAAATTGTTCGAAAGCGCAACTACAATATAAAAAATTGCAACAACAAACAAAGAAGGTAAACATAAAGCCATGTAAAAATGAAGGGTTGGGAGTCTTTATGATGGAGGATGTTTCAGTCAATTCACTTATCCTTCAATATAAAGGAGAAAGATTGAACAGAAAGGAAAGAGAAGAAAGAGAAAAATATTATCAAAAAACTAACAAACGTGGTGATTTCATAATACAACTTGGTACTAGTGATGAGTTTATTGATGACGGTGGTGTTGAAGGGAATTTAAGTAGGTATGTAAATAATTCTTGTGAACCCAACTGCAGACTGGTTGTAGAACATTATGTGGAAAATGGAACATGTGAATGGATGGCTGCATTTTTCTATGCAAACAGGAAATTAAAAAGTGGTGATGAAGTATGCTTCGATTATGAATGGAAGGTAAGTAAGGACGAAATAATACGTATATATGAGTGTGGTACATAGAAATGTGGGGGAATTATTGAAAAATACTTTGAATAAAAAAATAATTAGTTGTATATAATATATAAGAGTATAACATGCTCCCAAAAATAATTACAAAAGCATATAACCTCTACATAATAAAAGGGATGTTATTATTGAAAGGATGGAAACGATTAATGATATCATGTTATGAAAACGATGTGATGAATTAACTAGAGATGGGGAACAAAAACAAATGAAATAAAAAAGTTGTCTGAAAATGACCACCATTTATACATATTCCACATAAACCGAATATATGCTGTCTAGAAAGGACAGCAGGTGCGATTAAAGAAAAAGTAAAATGCACTGTGTGGTGCAACGGGAATTCCCACTTCGATTGATCTCGGTGCTCATTATTCCTTTTTGTCACGAAGCGTGACCAATTGGCCACGTTCCCGTCACGATTCGCCACGTTGTTCGCGAGCGGGCAAGACAAGGAAATTGATCTCCATGCCACGTTTCCTTTTTGACGATGGGATAATTACTGTACAGGATACAGTAATTCACTGTCCGTCATGCCCTGTATGATCCACCTAC
>JAULBU010066335.1:0-10965 GCA_032358235.1 Odonthalia washingtoniensis
GCGCATTTGGAATAAGACGCTCAATGCGTTTCTAAAAACCAGATGTGGAATTTCACGCAGCGACGAAGAGTTTTTTCTTTACACTCGATACGACGATGACATAGTAGAACTCGTGGTCATGATATATGTTGATGCCATCCTCTTGATCTGGAGAGGAAGAAAGACGCTTATTAAATCCAAAGTATAATTAGAACGAAGGTTCAGGATGAAAGGTTTAGGGATTATTAAATTGTTTCTTGGTATTAACGTCAGCCACATACCTGAAAGGATATACCTCACGCAAAACGAATATGTTGACAAATTGCTAGTACGTGTCGATGATACGGATGTAACAGCGATATATACGTTCATGCGAATAACCGATGGAGAGAAATGGAAAGTAATAGGAGGAAAAAGTAAGAGGGAATGTGATTATATAGTTGATGTGATGGTTGATGTAATGGAGAAAAGAGGTGACACGAAGATGAGATGGCAGATGGGAGATGAGACGGAAGATACGCTGGAATAGATGGACGATATGATGACGGTGACATGAATCGACGCGGGAAGAGACCAATAACATGATTATGATATGACAAGAAGCTGATAACAAAACATAAACCTTACACCGTACACAAAATAAGTCATACAATGCATACTAAACTGTACAATCGGCACAGTACCACCCACCACAGTATTCTCATGCAGAAATCGAATACATACAAGTGGAAAGACTGACCCGATATTGTAGATGATAACAAGTCAAAACACGTGTGCGGTACAATACATCGGAGTTATTATTCTTGTTACCCAAACTTGTGTACATGAACATATGTGCTTACTATCTACTAGTCCGGATTCATTTAATCCTTCATTTATTTCCGATTAATTCCACTTTAGCTATCTAGCAATAGCTAATGGTAGTTTTGCATTACACGTATTGATTTTTTCATTTCAAAAATCGTTATACATACGTCACTCTAAACGTGAACGATAAATAATAAAATACGGCAGACATTTTACACGCAACAAACAAGACCCAACTTTGAATTAAATCGAGAGATTAAATTAGGAAAAGGGAAGCCAGTAAACAGAATTTGGCGTAACGTCTTCTTTTTCCTGTGAGGGTGGCGGCAAAGTGAGAGTTTGACAAAACTTTGCCCATTGCAAAGAAGGTCGTGAAGAAACTATTTTGATACTGGCTCAGGGCTTAAAATCAAAATTGTTTGTACCAATGAAAATCTACCACCTACTATACAGTTTCGAACAATATTTGCTCAAAAAATGTCAATATTCTATTGGTAACCTGGTTATGGTGAAGCCGGGATGTAGTCAAAGTGACAACGCATGAGAAGATGTAGGCATGAATCATTGCTGTCGGAATTTTGGATTTCGATTGTTGCATGAAAGCTGTACTGAAAGAAATCCTGGTCATTTACAGCAATGTAGTATTTCTGTGTGACGGTACTGTGCCAAAATTGAAGAATGGCACTGGTTGCGGCAGCGTCCGGGAAAGAAACGCCGTCAGAACATGCCATATTCAAGCTGATGGTTTTGTGCTGATTTATCATGTGTACTTAAAATTACTCATTATCAATGCGTTGGGTGTGTGGAAAGGACACTGAAAAAAGCGAAAAAGGCACCTAAATGACGACTGAATTATAATCTGGAAACGAATTGAGGGACTAGTTCAAAATAAATGACGTCATTTCGAAGTATTATATAACAAATGAGAAAAATCATACAACGGGATGTGAAGTGTTTCACAATATTAACTTTGAAAACAACAACAGTGAAATTACGTGGGAGGGTGGCAAAAGGATGAGAAGAATCCCGCTACAGAAATTAAAGGTGTCGGCATGCATAATTTAAATTTCCGTCACAAATGGCACGTTTATCGAGGAGAGTTCATTGTCAGAGATACATTATCGAATTTATGGGGCACTGAAATTGAAATTCATTAAATTTCAAAGTTCAAAAACATGAAATGAAAGCAATACAATTTACTTGTGATTTGTGGATAGGAGTTTTTCCCCGATTTCATCACGTGCAACTGTTACGAAGAACGAAAACAAACATTTCGTGGAAATTGAAACGTATAATTCTAACACTAACCATTTACTCAATTTACTAAACAATTTGCTTTACTGTGTGACTACTTATTCTATCAAATATATCGTGTATGGGTGGAACAAAACATGAATGGTTCTGAACAGGTTCTTCTTCCAAATGTGCAGAGTCGAGAAGCAGCTTTATATGGAATTATTAAGAAGTCTACCACTACGCTTCACTTTCTATGGAAAGTACCTGAAAGTATGTGCATGGAAGAAGAAGCCACACCGTTTAGAGAAACGGCAGTCTCAGACTTCCTTGATGTGATGAACAAAATGGTACGATCTATGTGCGAGATGGTCTTTCTTAGGAAAGAAGCGTTTTTCAGTACTATTTTACTGGAGTGTAATTAAGTAGAAGAGCGGTTCCAAAACAACATTATGCAATTTTGTAGGTGCAGTAAAAAGGCTTCTGTTGGAAGAAGAACTTTACGCTCTGTAATCACATCTGCAATGCCTTATCGAGAGATGACACGTTACTTGAAAGATACAGATGACGCTGTTGTAAAAGATTGGTGTGAATGGACAGCACTTTATGACACAAATTCCAACGATGTAGTTGCAGATGAGACAAAAAGCAGGGAATAAATGGAAACACATGAACGGATTCATTAGCAAGATGTATTGTATGGTAAGAAACGATAACATAGCACTGGCTAGAATAGGAAAATGGCCATGTAAAAACATTTCACGTGGAGGGATGGATGACGTTACAATAAACAAAACTCTTCTGTTTATATTCAGAGCTGATCACATTCAATTGCTATCGTGAGGTTCGGAGAGACTGAGATGTAATGGGAAGTGGATCAACTTCTCTGCTATAGAACGGAAGGTGAGGCTCGAGTATTTATGGCGGCTATACGAGAATGAAAAATGAAACAGTGAAGGTTCGGATAAATTCCTTTGGAGAACAATGTCCATTCATATTGTGAAGTCATTAGCTAAAATGCAGAAAACTGCGAAAACTGCGAAAACATGTGTTGATTATGTGTTACCCGCTCTTGTCTATGACAACATAGCTATGTTGATAAAAATTATAGGAAATGAAATTGTGGATTTACAGGTACAGAAAGAATTGGTGGAAAAGGCAGATGGTGTGAGGGAGTATTTAGTATACGTTTCCACATCATATTGGGTGCGATGATGATCCCATACATGATGTAATACACAGTTTATACTGTTCATGTGGCTAAAGTGATAACGGTTCTCGAAATGTAAGTCATGAAGCAAATTTTGTACACCGATTGCAAGGAGTGTTTGAAGCCAATTCAAATTGTTGAGGATGTAGGTAAAATGGTAGAGAAACCCTCAGTAGAAGTGACTGCTGCTCTGAATGAGGTGAAACGAAAGATTGTGACTTTCATGGGACACCAACATCGTGCACAGGTGCATGATTGGAGAATAAATTAAATATACAAAGAAATTGGAAAGTCAGTAGAAGAAAGTGCATGGATGCTGTTTGTAGACTACAAGATGAAAATCGAACGGACTAGATTCCGCGAGACGTCAAAAGAATGTTTTGGTAAAAGGGATATGTCGTGGTACAGATCTGTTTTGTTCTACGTAAAACCGGGAAGTACTGGTATAGTGAATCAGGGAGGAAGAAATATGCAAAGTCCTAGTTTCAAAGATTTGGGAAAGGAAACAGAACCTAATGCTGGAGAGGTTGATGATGAGGAGAGGGAAACTGTAAGTGAAAAGGATATGAAATTCAGTACTTTATTCACCGACCATATCATCGAGAACGATGCGAAGCAAGATAGTACCGCGGTTATGTCAATTCTAGATGCTATATTTGCACGAATGAGAGTGGAAATTCCAACTATGCATGATATTTGTTCGATTTCTGACAACGCTTGGTGCTATCAAAACGACATACTACTACTTGTAGTTGTTTTCATATCTGCACATCATGGGATAAGATTAAAAGGGATGATATATCCCGATACCGCGTGTGGTAAAAGCATTGTCGATGCCCACTTTGCGATATCGATGAAGCAAGTTCATCGATATGTCAGAGAAACCGAAAAGGATGTGACTTCACCTGTACATGTCGTTGAGGCGTTGAAATATGAAGGTCTTGTTGGTAATTACGTGGTGGAACTATTGCACATCAACAGGAATGCGAGCTGTTTTGCATCAATGCCGGAAGCTATTTCAGGGAAGCGGATGGAATCATTACAGAGAGTCAGTGAGATAATTTATGGAGCGGTAAGGAACGGAAGTGTTCCTGTAACTGTCTATCCTTATTTCGGTGGTGATGGAAAGGAGTAAGTGTTTACGAAATTTGGGAGTAAACCACGAAGGATGGGAATGGAGGTACAGAATGATTTAGATGTGGTAGACGATACTATTTTTGATGATGGAGATGAGAATGAGACCGAAAATAATGTCCCAGGTGGGGGTGAGGGGGGCGAATTGCTAAGAGAGATAGTTACTAAAAACGTATCCGTAAATTACCGTGGTATCATAACAGGTGTGGTTGTCTGCATGATAAATGAGGTTAGTAAGTTAAAAATTGATAGTACTATTCGTCCATCTTCTGTTGTGGGTGATTCTGAAGCGGACTTCTGTGTCTCCGAAACTGAATGCCTACTTCTAAGCTGTAAAAGTGTATGGATGTGCCAGGGAACCATTCATTTATTTTACTAATATGAACATCGCAGTTTTTCGTTGGGCATTCATATTGTCAAAAACGTTTAATTTTATGAACTCCCGGCTCTCGGTGTTTTGTAGTTACGTGCATTTGCGACAATTAATCATAAAAAGTAATGTGGGCCCCTCTTTTGGTCAATGCTGTCTCCACTTTTTAATCCAATTCTATGAAGACTGTGATTACAGTATTGCGTGTATGACCGCCAGCAATACAAACATATAGAAGAGGAATACAGGAAAGCCACCAGCAATGCAAGTTCTGTACGTCATGAATGCCTACATTGAAGAGCTGGAAGGGAGCCATTCACGTTGACATGAGAATTAAAATCTCAGTCTTTCCATTATATGTCCATTCGAAATTAGTAGTACGATATGGAGTTGTAATGTAAAACATTATTTCAATAATTTGTTTCCGGTCCTCCAGGACGTCGTTCATCACCGTGCATCCTACTTCCAGGCCGTCCTTGTAACTTTCCGTGGATAAAAAGGAGATTAGGTATGTTCTCGACTTCCAAAGATCGCTGTGTTTCAGTGTTGTATCTCGTGGATAATATTACAGGCTTGATGACGGTTGCGATGATGATAGATGAGTACTGTGCAGACTTTTCAGATTAATCCGTACAGTGAACGATAAAAACATTCCTTTAATGGTCCCACAACAGCAGCTAGTGAAGATAATGTTGTTGTAGTCCCAAAATATTGAAAACAGGTTTCCCCGACTGACACTCGGAATGAAACAAGACCTTCCACACGTCCCTTTCCACGATTTACATGCCAAATTCCTATGGTTTTTGTCTATCATCGTCCAAGAAGTACTACTATCACTCTTCTTTCATTTCTGCTTTCAATGTTCAGACTGGCTATAAGCCCCTCACCTTCTATAAAGATACAAACTACTTTCTTCCTCGCCATTTTTCTTGCCCTCTCCGTACCCGCTGTTCGTTTCTGCCACCTTAGCCATCCCTCGTATGACATCTGTTCCTATTTTTCTGCGTTAGTTTTCTCCACTGCATACAAACTATTTACACGTCAATCATTTTACGTGTGCATTCAAACAAGAATCAGATAGATAAATTATCGCTTTTCGCTTCTTCTACTTTCTCAACTAGAATAACATACTATCGAGTAGTACTCCCCTTCTGGTTCGAATAGTCCAATTTTAATTGGCAAGAATGGCCCGTTCATTATATTCCCCAAGCATTGCTCATCGTTCCAATTTTTGACACAGAGATACTTGCAATGGATTTTCGTAACACATACATGTTGATGTCAAACAGCTTCATTAGATCTTTAACCAATTACTTGTAACCTTCAAGTTTCCAAGAAATTGACTATAGAATGTCCAGATCAACCTTCCTGCCATACTTTCTCAACGGACCATGCAATCCATTAACTGCGCTTTGGGGAAGTTCTCTACATATCATATACCCACCCCTTTTTTTCATCCTCCTCATCATCTTTTTCGCCTTTATCCGTAAAACTTCCTTAGATCCTGTTGGACAACTTATCATAATCACCATCTTATGTATCATCTTCATCATAATTATCTTGTTCTTCTTCATAATTACTGCTCGTTTTCCTGTCATCTTCATCATACATATAATTCCATTCAAATAAGTTATCCTCTGAAACATATAGCACACTAATCTGTTTCATTATTCCGTATTCCTCCACATATGGTCTCCGATGGTTATTTTGGTCATCACTGTTCTCTTTTCCATCATCCTTATCATCACTGTTAGCAACATCAGTAAATTTTGTTGACGATACTTCTACAAGTTGTTGTCGATATTTCTCCACAGCCGTACCACTAGAAAAGTTGGGCGTATTATTGGAGGCGGGTGAATTTGTTGACCCAGCTGCTGCAATAACAGCGACAGATACGAGCAACAACCGTCGAAAATGGAAGCGGTTGCGGACGGTGAAAACAAGGGGAAGAACAGGAGCACAATGAATGAATTCGATGACGACAATTTCTGTAGCCCCATGTTTCTGCTGACAGTTATTCGGCCAATAACCCGTCAGGAATATGACAGGTCTAACTGAGATACATGACTTAAAAAATATTCCCTCCATATGAGGTTCGCATTTCTGCAGGAAATTAAATAATTGATTTTTTGCAGCGACGAACCAATTATTTAATTTCATGCAAAAAATTAACCTCCATATGGAGGTCACTGCGTAGTAAATGTTTCGAAAACGCATTACATTTAACTCGTGGGCCGTTATAAGTAATGCGTTTAGCTAGTATCGTTATTTGTAACACGTGGATGATTTAATAGTAATGCGTCGGACTTGTTACCTGTAGCCCATTTATGGTACTGTAGAAATTGTAATTTTTCATTAGATTTTCTGTCATGTCATGCATTAAATTCATTACATGGCAAAAACATATAATGCAAATCATTTACTTATCTTGCAAGGTATAGTGAATCTGGCATGTAGTCATCCAGTCTTTATCGCTTCCCCAACACCGCATCGTCAGCGGCGCCATCCATCAATCCTACTTTCATCTTTTTGGGAAACAGAAACTGTTTTTGGAAAATTCATCATTTTTTGGGGAAAAAAGAAGCAATATTATATTTTAGCAAAAATAAAACATTATATTTTTCTGTACCAACACCTACTAGGTGTTGGTATAGTATATCATTCACATTATTGATGTTTTTCCTCTTGGACACCACGTCCGTCCTGTGGTCGCCCATGATTACCACTATTCCCACCACTTCAGGCTTTTGTTACCTTAGATCTATTGTATATTGTTGATGTTAAGAACTAGAATCATTACCCATGTCCCGTGTCTGTTGGGAAAGAATTTGCTCTGCTGCGATCATTAGTGATTCAGCAGATGCTACTGCAGCAGGACTGCCATGAGCATGTTCAAACTCGGAGGCCGCACAATCCAACAAAGTACTTACTGCATTTGGACTCTTACGAAACATCGCTCTTCAGAAACATTATTCTCCCAACCAAAGTCCATAAATCAAATCAAAACAAAACAAATCCGAAGCTCTCATCCACTTCAAGCGTAATATGACGACGAAACCAAAAGGTCTTCAACAATAAAAAGTTCGTCCTTTGAAAACGCCAATTTATGTAACTGCCATTCATCAAGATGCGTTCTCATAAAGTCTCCAAACAACGTTCTCACACCGGTATAAATTGGTGGCGGGTCATCCACACAATCCGCCAACGCCACGAGCACCGCTGGCATCCATTCCGAAACCGAGTAAGGACTGCACATAACCATGCTCGACAATAACAGCACTACCCCATGTCTCTTGAAAAGCCTCTCACATTCAAGAATAGTCTTTTTCGCCTTGTTTTCTTCATTTTTCCTGTTCTTTCGTCTTTAGCTTCCAGACATCCTTCAGCTCGATTCAAGCAGAGATTTCAAGCATTTATCTCTCAGCTAGTGCACAACGCTGTTCTCAGCGTCGCGGATCATCGTCACAAATGCCACAGCTGCCGACTAACGAACCTCAATTTGTGAATCTCCCAGTAATCCAAACACGATTTGTCTAACACGTCTCATACTCTTCCAACTTGCGAGGAATAACGAGCATAATGAAAAGCTTCGAAAACGCTCCAAAACTTATCCGCGCACCTTCCATCGGTGGTTCTGTACCATTTCTTCGGCCGCTTTAATCATCAATTTGATAGTCTCCTCCTTCAAAGATCCCTGTGCTGCCAGTGACAATTCCATCTTTGTATGAGATATGCGTTCCTGATCACTTTTGTCAAACGAACGGAACAAACAAGGCATGAGCTTCGCTATAAATGGTTCGAAAGTCCGTGCATGCCCGTTTCAGTAAACAATCGACACAAATCGTGACAATGTCTCCCCTTGGCACGATCTACTCTTTTTTACTTCATCCGTATCATCCCTTCATCCTGCTCTCCTTCCTCATCCTCATTCTCATCCTCTGCTTTCTTCTCATCCATCGCCTTCCCGCGGATGATGGTACATCATTACTCTCAGTTTTCAATTGACCGGCTTTGACTTCGAGTTGCAGAAGGCGATCAGTCAGATTTCCAATCGTCTTGTTGAACAGGCTCTCATTCACCTTACTCACGTTCACTGAAATCGATGACAAAAATCTTCCAACTTACTCAGGGACCGTCTTCGATTCATGATTGAACCCGACTTCACCTATCGGCGACTGAATTGCTTCACTCACTACAGTCATCATCTTCTCATCAGCCGGGTCTTCTACATCAGAAATACATAAATTAATCTATCGTACCCGCCTTGCCTGCAGATGTGCATGCCGTTCATTGCCCATTTCCACGACCAACAACTTACTTTCCAACTGCCATCCAAGTATCTGGAGCATGATGTCCTGGCCAGCTGTGAATTTGTCCGCTGTCCCAGCCATACGGATCAACGCAGCACCATTCGTGTTTCCAAACGGCCCTGTCATGTTATTCAGTAAGGTCTTGGACAACGATAGCAATTAATTCTCAACCTTCTTACCATTATCACTCTTGCTGTAATGATAAGAGTCTGAACAACAGCAAATCAAATACAGCAACTCGGCAGCCAGAACACGCACATCCTTGTCTTTTACTCCACTGATGATACGTTCTTCCTTATACTCAAGCTTCTTCACCATGTCACGAAGGAATGGTATCATCGAATCTACCACCGCTCCCCCGTAAACACGCGCAAGTCCCTCGAAGAATCGAATACTAACTAAGCTGAGATTGTCCCTTGAATTTGGCGTCCATGATGTCGTCCATTGCTTCCCTGCAAATACTATCCAGCACGACTTCCCGTCCGATACTGTACTGTACATGATCATTGCAAATAGGGCACATCCTCATCTCTCCCATCCATTAACTCCTTCTTCATCATGGTCAAGTGCAAGACTATGAACGACTTTTTCAGAGTAGTCCTTTTAATCTTCAACTTCAATTAATTCTTCAGCTAAACCAGAATTTTCTTTTCTTAAAGTTTCAACATTACCATTATATTCTAATTTCATTTTTCCGATTTAATCACGTTCTTCTTCTAATTATTCATCTAATCCTTCAATTTCCGCATCAGCTTTTTCATTCTGAACATCTAATTTATCAGCTTGATTACGCATCGCTTTAATTTCGCTACGAAGATTCTCAGTCTCATCTTCTAAATCAATATCAATTTCCGCTTGTACTAAATGACTATCACTTCCTTCTACTGTTAAAGTTAATCGTTTGTATCCAAGAGATCGAAAAGCTTGTAAAGATTGTTCAGCGACTATACGTTGTTTGGTATTGGATAATTTTAAAATGCTTTTGTGACGGTTAGAGAAACTGTAGGTTCTTCATAAAGAATATCAGAAGAGGCTGATAGAATGAGAGAACCATTTGTACCTAGTTTTTTGGTTACACTTAATAATGTCATTTCGGGTGTAACATCCTTCAAAACAATCGTTTCCTTCTCCTTTACTGATGATGCTGTCGTTGTTTGTCTCAATAGCACACTCGGGTCGGTCGTTTTTGAAGTAGTTGTTGATGATAGTAATGTGTCGGACTTTATGAAAGTTGTTGATGAAGGAGTGGTGATGGTTTTCTTTGGTTTTGTTGCCTTTGGGTTGACCACCGTGTCATTTTCTCGAGGAAATGCCTATTTGGAAGTCGTTGCACTATTCCTACTACTTATACTACTATCAACTTTAGCCAATTTCTCTTGCAAACTTGTTGTTTCCATATCTAATTGAGCTACTTTTTTAACTTCAACCTTTTCCCACTACAGCCGAATAATAAACTAGGGGCGAGAATCAATGCGACGAATAATCCAAGAGTGATTGAAGCAAGTGTTTTTGCTTGTATGTCTTAAAATGCTTTTGGAAGTTGTGTTTGAATATCTGGCACAGCTTTTTCTTCCCATAATCCTGTGACTTTATCAACACCTTGTTCAGCAAACTTTAGGAGCCTTTCCTTGAATTCTGACACCAGCTTCAACTTCCTTGTTTTCTGCTTCTGAAATTACACGACCAACATATTCTTCCGCTTTTGTAAGTGCTTTTTTACCTAATTCAAACGAAAGTGTGCCTTCACCTGACGCAGTAAATACTTTGGATGCATTCATTATAATTTTTGTGTTACTTTTCGCTGCTACTTCTGATCCTTGTGCTGCTGCTGATTCAGCAGCTTTTCTTGCAGCTTTTGCTTTCTCGATTTGTTCTGGTGTTAATTCGACTTTCAAACTGCTCTGTGTATCTTCTTCTGTTGA
>JAULBU010066346.1:0-10965 GCA_032358235.1 Odonthalia washingtoniensis
CAGTGCAAATTTTCACCCCATGTGTACCAGTTCCAACGGACTGTATGTACCTTTGTTGACAAAAAATATTAATATTTTATTCGATTTCATCAGCTCTAACTAGAGATGCCCTTAACCGGTGTCACAGTTTCCAAACTCATCAACGAACTCATCACCTAACTAGAGATGCCCTTACAATTGCAACGGATTATTGTACTGTTGTTTAAAAATTACAAAATGACAGTGCTTGAATCGCAGTACAGTACCATTCTGCAGTCCGTATCTCGTCCTACACTACACTTGCATAATATAAGTGTAAACGTACAGTATACAGTATACAGTAATATTATTAATATTATTACTGTATACTGTATACTGTACGTTTACATTGTTCGAATTCAAAAAGTTGATCGGATTGCGGCTTTCCACCAAAACTAATTCATAATTTTATGACTCGCATAAGTAGCAAGTTTCTGCACGATGAAACTCATTCGAAACTATCGCATTCGCACACATACAACTGCAAACTAGCAGAGCTGTTATGAAGTGATTCGAAATAGTTCTTTGGATTTGGATAAGTATTCGTGGAGTATGGATGGCTGTTTGCGTAAATACGCAAATGTCCACAGATTCAATGGGCAAAAGCGGTCAACCAGAATTTTAGTATTATTGCGTGAAATGGATTTTGGCTTTTAGAGTGCTTCAAAAAATGAGTACACGGCGATAACAACTTTGGCGGGGAGGTATAAGACGGGTAGATGATTAGTAGCAGAAGAAATTATAAAGAAAGATATGGACCATCATAAAAATGTGATCACCGCTCAATAGAAAATGTATACCACAAAAAAAGTATCTTCTAAAAACTGGAGTCAGGTGCGGCTCATAAGAAGGTGTTGTGCAGGCCCCATGACCTGTCTGCGGAAAGCAGAGTGAGCGGGAAAATCCAGAGAGAGAATCCGATGAAGGTGATTATGTCGCGCATGCCCTGCACGCGCTCGACGTCCTTGACGGTGTCGTACGCGATTGGGTCTGCACCTTCGCCATGCAAACGGTAGAGCGCACCAATGACCGGGCCGGCCATCACCTTGAACAACATGAACGGGTCTACCAATAATTTCCATGGGTCGGGACGGCATCCGATCTTATCCGCAATCATGTCCATGTAGCGCACGTAACTGATAGCCGTGCTTGGCTGCTCCATTGCCGGGAAAAGTTGGCGTGCCTCTCGTCTCTGGTCACAGATCGAGTCTGCTATCATCGTCTTGCATGGCAGCGCGCGGCGTCCGGCCATAACCAGTGCTGCGAAGCGTGCCTGGGTCTCGGCCAGCGGCGGGATGGACCCGACGGCCGGGCGTGCGAACCCGCAGAATACCAAGCTATCACCAATGGATGGTACGAACATACGCATGTACATCTCACCGGGATGCGGGATTGAATATTTTTTCAAGAAAGGGAAGCTCTGTTCGTAACCATGTGCGAAAACAACGACATCCATTGGTTCAGACACTCCATCCTCGTAGATCACGTTCGGCCCTTCGAAGCCAGTGATTTGACGACGGAACTCCAACTTGTCCTTCAAGAACGGTTCGATGAAAGTCTCGGTCTTCATCGCCAATTGGCATGAAACACCGAGCCCAGATCACTCGAGCATGTGGAATGATTCGGCAGCACGTGGGGAGCGTCCCGCGAGCATTGGTACAGCGTTCTTGATGACATTGCGAACATACCAGTTACGAGGGACGGGTGGAAGTGCATGGCGAACACGAGTCGTCGTGTGGTCACGTGGCTTTCCGTTTGGGAATGTACGTGAGATGACGACTTTACCACGGCGCATCGATAGATACGCATGTTTTGCCGTACGACTGACGACAGCTGCAAAATCCGTACCTGATTCTCCGTTGCCGACGACTATGACGCGCTTGCCGACGAAGACATCGGGATCTTTGCATGACGCCATTTCCAGAATCTCACCAGTGAATTTTTCGGCGCCGGGTACGGGGATAGCTCGTGGTCGTTGATGAGTACCGGAGCAAACAATGACCCCGTCGACAATACTGTTTAGTTCAGTCCCATTGGCATCAGTGACGCATATATGCCACTTGCCATCATCGCTACGGCGTGCATCGTTGACAGTATGTCCAAACTTGATGTGATCCATGAGGCCGAACTTGCGTGCGTAATCGGACAGGTACTCGTGATATTCGTGATGCATCCAATGAGTGCCCGGGCAGGGCTTCGGTGGCAAATCGGAGAATGACGTGACCCATTGAGATGAGGTGAGACGAACACCTTTCCACACACCTCCAGGATTTGGATTCGGGAATAAGTATACACCGCCCACAGAGTTATTCTTCTCGTAGCATACAACAGACAGGCCCTGTGCAAGGCACTCCTTGACAGCGGCCAAGCCGGCCGGGCCAGAACCTATGATGACAACAGAGTTCTTGCGAGTACCATTGAAGTTGACGTCGACTTGGCGAGGGATTAGGCGGAACTGAAAAGCGACAAAGTACATAAAGTAAAGCGAATATATGACGGCGGCAAAGTTGAGCAGCGTAGAGTCGAAGACGCAGGTAAGGGCAGGAAGGACGACGAGAGCGAACAAGGGGATGATTGCGAAAAGGAATGCGCCATACATGTTGAGTTTACATTTGAGTTTCTGGAAGCCGGACATGGGGTGGAGTGCGGATCGAACGACGGCACGGAAATTGTACGGGTCATACTTGGTGTCGAAAAAAGTAGAAGCGATGGCCATGTTGGGAAAGTGAGGTTGGAGTTGTAGAGTGAGCGAGTGATGAGTGAGCGAGGAGTGGGCAACAACAGCTTGAATTGACGACTTAAATAAAATGTTTTTGTTAAGACATGAATCCTCCGTGAAAACTCCATTTGAATTATGTTGATGAAAATAAATTCTCAGAGGTAAAGCATAATGCTAAAATAGAAATAGTTTTAACAGTAATCTCGACCCTGATCCGGCATCTTTACACTTCACTTCCTACAATCAGAATCCCTCGCTGCCCGCCGTGAGAGATAATGTAACACGTCTCTCCACCACTCCGTCAATCTCCCCATCTTTCTATTATTATTCCCGGCTGACTTACTTGTAGACCTTGCATTGTCCCAAGTATGATTAGGCAAACGACGGGCTAAAAGATGATGAATTCTCAAGGACTAGTTTCTGACAGTAAATGTGTCAGACATAGCTGTATGAACACACTCCACAACAGTTTCATATAAGCTTGCTCGCGACAGTAAAAATTCAAGATGGCCCCTTCCTTGCACGTTATCCCCACCAATACATTTCATTCCAATCCATCACACCGTAGCTTTCAACCTCAATCTCCCCAATAATATTGTTATCTCTCCTCCGCCTTTGACGAACAACCTTACACTCTATTTGAGTCGCACCTTCCAACACCAACATTATTTTGTTGTTGGGACAGCTACTTTTAAAGAAATATTAAACTATTTAATGTTCTTTTCCTAACACTTAAAAACAACATTCCCCGTCGTTTTACTAACAGTTTACGCAAACGAGCTATTCTTGGAAATGTCGTAATTAAGTTTGCTATTCAAAACATTCAGCTTCACTCGGAATAATAAATAAAAGGACGGAAATTCAACTGTAAATTTATCGGAGAAAAAAATGCACAAACACAAGGCGGTACGCACAAATTGAGACACGCAAAAAATGGATGCAAAAGAAAAAGAGGAAAAACATATTGAGAAGAGGAAAAGACCGTTGCTTCATCAACATAGTTCAAATTCACATGTACAGATGGAAACTACAGCATAAGTTACACTGGTGATTACACACGTGTAATAGATTTAGACTGATGATGTGTCTAAATACCAATGCATGATGTACTACATTAGTGGAAGTATGTCTGATTTCCCTCTAATACACGGACAGTTCGTCCGCCGTGATTTCGAGCGACGTGATGTGTAACTCGTGCCTTATATGCAGAAGTCGCACAAACCTTTGTTGTTGTTTGAGTAGAAGACGTATCAACGTATCAAGTAAAAGGCCCTCATTTAAGACTCCCATTTTCAATATTAAACCATATTCATTAACAGATTAAAAGTCTGGTTAGACTCTACCGAAGAAGAAAACAAAAAGAAATTATCCCCACTACCCCCTTGATTTTTTTTTCTCCAAAAACAATGGACGACAAGGAAGATAAAGGACAGCAATCATGCTTTCGAGGAATCAAAAGTTACCAACTAGGGGAAGAGTTTAACATGTGGCAGCTGAATTTCTACCAGGAAATGGTAGAAAAGAAGCTCCATCACTACTTCCTCCACGATAAAATATCCAAAGAGTTGTCAGAAGCGGCAGCTAAAAGATTTGAAACTATCGTGAAGAGTGCGACACCTGAAGAATAGATTGAACTATTGCAAAAAGAAGCTGAGGATAAAATGCTGGCGAACACCTACCTTGTGCGTTGCATCACTCCAGAGACTGTGAAATCTCTGGAGGCAGTGAAGAATTCGAACTAGTCTGGAAGTCTATGAATGGCTTTGGTACAACAGTGCCAATTCCAGCACATTCGCATCCTAAGGGAAGTACTCCAACAACTGATGAATATCAAGATGACGTCTGATGAAATCTTGGTTGCAATCCAAGGCAGAGTTCAACAACTCATGAAAAGACTCACTGGCACAACGTATAACATCCCGAATCACAAAAGTAGGGAATACTCACGAATGGAATTCTAGATGCTCACAGGATGTGCGTAAGAATGATAAACTTATCATTTGATGATCAACTCTACCACGAGCTAATGTCCAAGCTACACAAACTGACAAGGGATAAAGTTGGGGACCCAACGATACCGCTGGAGCTCCATCCAAAGCCCGGAACAACATCTGTAACACTGGAAATAATATGTGCAGAAAGGAAAAGCACACAGAGAAAGTTCAAAGGAAAATGGCATGGGTGCTTAAACATAGGACACATAATTCACTAATGCCTAAGCATAACGGTTGGAAAGCCGCAGTTCAAATATGAGAAGACGAAATGGAGAAAGAACATTTAGTACAAGAGAGATCTGATAAAAATGGGAGACACTATCACAACAGTGAAGAATTTGATTTCCTCACAACTGCAAAAGGTGCAGCACAAATAAAGATAATCGAAACTTGCATTATCTATTCAGCGGCAACGAACCATTACACAGACGATATGAATCCAATTAATGCCAGAACTACAAAATTCAAAGGAACTGTCAAAAATGAAGGCCAATCAAACTTTAAATCACAGAAACAGGAATGAACAAGAAATTAGGTCACTTCAAAATAGTGCCTAACATAGGCAGAAGCTTATTGTCAGTAGGACAATTAACCAACGATCCTAACATCAGCCTCAATTTTAAATGAAGTAACTGCAAAATCAAAAGAGACAGACGCGTAATCGCAGGAGGAAGCAAAGGAAAAGACAACCTTCATCGCATAAGAAATGAAGGAAGTACAGATGAGAACAAGAAAAAAGTTCTAAACATCATAGATGAACATGATAATAATGAATCAGAAGAATCAGAATCAGAAACAGATCTAGATGAACACGAAGAAGAGTTCGAGATAAAGACTACAATGTGACAATGGCATCAGAGACTTGGCCATCTATCAGCAAGTGGGTTAAAGCACCTCACACGTCTGACAATTATTCCATTAACGTGGAAACAATTACAGAAAGAGCTAAAATGTGTGAGGTGCGCTCAATAAAAATGTCATGCTAAATCATACAAGAAAAGCCGAAGCAAAAATAAAGTCCGTACAAAGCCAGCAGGTGAAGTCATATATTCTAACACTTGCGGATCATTCTTCGTCCCAGATGTGAACGAGGAACTTTATTCCAAAATTTTCATTGATGATTACATGCGCATGATTGCCACATTTATGATGAGGGATAAATCTCAAACTATGGAAAACATAAACAGATATGTGTCATTCATGCGCAACAAAGGTCATAAAATCTAAGCCCTAAGAATGAACCAAGAAACGGAGTATAGCTCCACTGAAATCAAGAATTATTTACACATAAATGGTATTGAACATGTAATGACAGGTAGGGGAGCTCATACAGAAATGCATGTAGCTGAGCGCATGAACCGTACTTTGACTGAAATGGCCAGAACGATGATAATACATGCTGGTTTAGAAAAAGCATGGTGGGATCATGCAATAATTTATGCGACAACAATTCGCAATAGATGCACAACTGGAACGTTTAATAGCAAAGAAACTCCATACAGCAGATTATTTCACAAAAACGCAGATCTGAAAATATTCCGTCCTTTTGGATGTACTCCCCAGGTCTATGTACCACTACCGAATCGAGCCAAGCTAGACATTACAGAAAAAGAGGAGGTATTGGTTGGTTTAGCTGAAGGGAATCTCTGTTATAAAATTTATTGCCATGCTACAAAAGGAATCATACAAGAAAGGGATGTCGAAGGTGAGGACGTTCAACTTTACATAGATGAATGGATAACTGGAAACATAAACAAGACGATCCATCAAGTAGATGCATCGGCCAATCAGAGAAAGGAAATTACCCCTGCAGTAAAACACAAACAGATGAGAGCCATGAAGACGAAAGTGGAAGGTCAGTATTGCCATGAGAAGCGAATAAAACAGTCATCTCAACACATGAAAATAACAACAAGGATTTGGTGCAGAAGCCAAAAGATTTTGCGGAAAAAAGCAAGAAATATGAGGACATAACAGTAGTAAAAAAGAAACCTGGGAGACTCCGAGGTTCGAAGAATAAAACATAGACTGTAATTGGTAACACAGATGTGATACCACTAATAAAAGTAGTAAGTAGAAATGTGATTACAATATTAGAAAAGGAGCCAAGTTACGAAGCCATAAGCGCTGCCAACAGATACAGCCAGCCAAATGGAAGGAATGTTGAAACAGGCGGGGAAAAGGGAAGTGATATGACGATAAAATAAGTCGTGCTTTTAGAGAACGAAACAATGAACCAGGTAGAGACACAAGAAACCTACGCCGAAGAAATGAGAAACGATCATTACAAGGAATGGAAGAAAGCCTGTGATGAAGAAATGAAGTCCATCATAGAGTTAAAAGTATACAAACTCGTGGATACCCCATTAAATAGAAAAAACATCGACATTAAATGGGTTTTAAAACTCAAGGAAGATGAGGTAGGGAATATAGCACAGTTTAAGAACAGATGGGTGGTGAAAGGGTATATGCAGATGCATGGAGTGAATTACGATCTAACTCATGCGCCCGTCTCGATGATGTTGACGTTAAAAGTATTATTATCATTGAAAGTAAGGTTGAAGTTGAGTATTCACCAAATATATGTCAACACCGCGTTCCTAAACGCTGTATTGAATTACATTATATTCGTAAAACCACCGCCCGGATATGAGTCATTAATACCACCGAGGAATCTGTACAATTAATTAAAGCCCTGTATGGATTGAAGCAAGCTTCAAGAATTTGGAATAAGACCCTTGAAAAATTCTTGAGGTTGAATTGTAATATGAAGGCAAGAAAGGCAGACTGCTGTCTATACACTGGAAATATGAATGGTGATCTCGAACTAGTTTTGATGATATATGTTGACGACATTCTATTCATATCAAGGAATGATGTCACCCTTACAAAAGCCAAAATCGAGTTGAGTTCTCGATTCAAAATGAAGGACCTTGGTGTGCTAAAATGGTTTCTTGGAGTAAATATCAATCATGATAAAAGAGGAACCTCTGCAACACAATACTCATATGTGGATAAGGTATTGCAAAGATTCGATATGACGGAATGTAAATTACAGCTGGTCCCATTGATGACTGGTATTACTATGAAGAGACTAGCTTACCCGGAAGATCACAAAGGAAGGGAAGTTGAAAATACGAATATCCATATAGAGAATTGATAGGATGTATCTTATACCCCGCCGTATGTACGCGTCCCGACATAGCGCTTGCAGTCGCAGAATTGGCTATATTCGTATCTAAGCCACTAAAGTGCCATTGGGAGGCCCTGTTGGGAGTCTTAAGATACGTGAAAAGTACAAAAGAATATGGTTTGTTCTACAAAGCCAACGTTGAGAAATATAAGCTGCATGTTTATGTTGATGCGTCATGGGCAGATGATTTACTAACTAGAAAGTTAACAACGGGAATAATAACATAACTGGGTGACTATATTGTAGACTGAAGTTAAAGAAGGCAGAAGATCATAAAACCCAGTAGGCGGAGGCGGAGTACGTAGGAGCAGACTCAGATTCTAGTATGATCGTATGGTTCAGACAATTACTAAGTGATCTGAATGAATTTCAAGATGAACCAACGGTGATACATGAAGAAAATTCGTCTTTTATAATACTTGCAAGTGGTGAAGGAAGTTTTCTCACATAGAAACATATCTGGCTGAGATATCATTATATTCGTGAGAAAGTGGACTTAAACGAGATAAAACTGGAATATATCCCAACCGAAGATCAGTTGGCCGATGTACTGATAAAGCAACTCCCGCCAAGGCGCTTTGAATCATTGATGAAGATGGTTGTACATAACAGCCTTCATGTATGTTGATATGTTCACTGCGTGATGTAACAGCTCTATCTCTGTTATAATTGATTAATACAGATTCGATTGTTATCGATTTGTGTGTGTGAATTGTCGTGGTATCCTAATTAATGATTATCGATTTATCGATTGTTTAAGAGATAATATCGAAATAATCACCATGTCACTAATTATTGTGATTGGTAATGTGTTGGAGACTTGAGGTATGCCGAACGCTTAAGGTATTGATGGCACGGTAGATCGTTAAAGAGTCAAGATGATGATAGAATGTTGAATAAGGTATGAGATGAAGTTTTTGACTCACAGACACAAACGTCGTGTAGGAGAGTTGAAATTCAAATGTACGGATGAAAACTACAGCATAAGTTACATGGAAGATTATACACGTGTAATAGATTTAGACTGATGATGTGTCTAAATAGCAATGCATGATGTACTACATTAGTGCAAGTAAGCCTGATTTAACTCTAATACACGGACAGTTTGTCCTCCGTGATTTCAAGCGACGTGATGAGTAACTCGTTCCTAATAAGCAGAAGTCGAACGAGCCTTTGTTGTTATTTGAGTAAAAGATGTATCAACGTATCAAGTGAACGGCCTGCATTCAAGACTCCCATTTTCAATATTAAACCTTATTTTTTAACAAACATTTAATATAAATACCTTACTCTGACCAAATGTCTCTGTACAACTTCAGATTCAGAGTCTCAGACCTATTAGAAATTGTGCACTTACTGCACCTATGGTCCAGGTGAACGAACTGAAATCACTACAACTAACTGTAAAAAAACAACATCGTGCTGCATCGTCTTAAAAATAATATTCTGTACTTCAAACTGACCGCACATTGAGAATTTGTTTGGCGTAAAAAGTCCCACATGACAAAAATGATGTAAAACATATTGAGAAGAGGAACAAAACCGTTGCTTCATCAAAATATAATATAAAAACCTTATAATATGACCAAATGTCCCTATACTAATCCATATTTAGAGTCTAGGATCTACTCGAAATTATGCACTTACGGCATCTACCTCCTGGGAGAACGAAGTCAAAACAGTACAACAAACGGTAACAAAGCAACATGGTGCGACATAGTCTAAAACAACCACCCTGATCTTCAAACTGGCTGGATCTTAAAAGATTTGTTCGACATAAAAAGTCCCGCTCTTAGCGAAATATTTTGGGAGACAACCGATCAATTCATCGAAGTAGATCGTCATCTTGTTACTGATTTCAAATCGGATTTATAAAACATTATGCTGAAAAGTTGGAAATGAAGGTTACTCCGCTGGGAAAATACGTGCTATTTACAGATTGAACAAAATTGAGAACGGAGAGTTCGGGGGGGGGGGGGGTTAACTGCGAACCAGAGGTCGTGCTACTATGACCATAAATGTTTGCTGTGTAAAAGTTACCAAAAACTAAAAAATCTTCTAGATAATGTTTTTACAGGCCCATAGTATGGGCCTGAGGAGGATGGGCGACATAATATGACATTGACGAGGAAAAGTGGGCTTAATGAAGCATTAAAAATCTGCCTCATAATAAATGTAGAGCAGTATTAAATTTTGTAGTCATAAAAACTACGTCCCTAGCCCTTGATTTCAGGCTGGATATAAACGTTGAAATGAAAATACAACAAAAAAAGGTTTTTATCATTAATAGGAGAAGGTGCCAGGAAGGCCGTGGAATGGAGGGACAAGGACTTACAACTTATATGAACATGAAAAGACCTCTCACGTGCATGAAAAATGAGACAAGAACCAATATGACTGTTATAATTTGCTTCAAATTATTATATAATTTAAAGAATTGCTCCGAAAATGGCCCGAATGTTGGATCATAGCTTGATTATTCAAGTCCAAGCTTGGCTACATACTCCAAAGTTTTTCGACTTATCAGAAAATATAGAAAGCACTTCGACGGAAACAGGGTTCGTTTGTCTCAAAACATTTTATGAATTTATGATTTTTAGTTCTTTGTCTTTCTATAGGATATGCGTTGCTTCTGAAATTTAACTTTTTGTTTTGTGTAGTTTTGGCTCTCCACTAGACCTACCTGAAGAGAAATTTGCAACTCATCTTCTGAATTCTGGTGGGCGTGTATTTTCTTCTATTCCGGCCATATGTGTAGTTCAATGCACCCCAAAGAACTGGGGTGGATGAGTAACTGAAGGGGTTCGAGTCCTTCGTTCAGAGTAGCTCGTGAGTCTGTACACTTCACCAATAAAAGGGAAGGGAAGGCAGAGATAAATATTGGTTAGATGTTGTTGACTTCCCGATGAGTAATCCGGTCGGTCGATAGTCGTACGACAAGAGTCTGTGGGAAAATTGCGATACGCAATAACTGCGGCAGTACGGGTTGGTTGGTCAACTGCCTCATGAGAAGAAGGGTTGAAGAACAGTAATACTGGTTT
>JAULBU010066357.1:0-30313 GCA_032358235.1 Odonthalia washingtoniensis
TACACAGTCTGTCCTTGCCGCCGAATTTCACGGCCTCGTACTAGCATTTGATAATGCATACACAATCCGTTCCATGATAAAGAACATGCTCCAGCACCCTCTCCAGATCGATGCATATGTTGACTCCAAGACACTCTTCAACGTCGTGGCCAAGGACAGTAGCATGTGCGAAAAACATCTCCAGATTGACATTTTAACACACAGAGAATCATATGAGAAAGGATAGCTAGCTTGATACAACTAGATACCGTGCCGCCAAAACAGGCTGACGTATTGACAAAGCCTATCATCGGTGATAAAACACCACTATGACAATTTATGGTCACTAATCGGTTGGATATTGACGAGTTGGGATGGGCAACTGCCGCGTCACGTAAATATCAAAGTTTTCTGAGAGTTGATACTACAACTATTTCCGTGACTAAGTAAGATAAAATACAGACTGCTGGTCAGTTGGATACTAAGATACTATACATAAAGTTTATCGGTATTTCAAAATACCAAAGGCAAGATCAAAAACCTTTCACACTACAGTCAATATATACGTGTACACACTCTAGGCATTAGATCTGAATTATTTTAGCTATCTTTTAATACAGTAATACCTACACGTGTAAATTCTCACCGACAACAGATCGGAAATGAGGTATAAAGAGGAGGAAGGCTCGCTCAGGAAGGAAGTAGGAGAAAAGTATAGATTAATAAATAACAACACCAACCACTTGTCATTCCCGACAAAATCTCTCCGTCTACCAGAGGAGGCCTTCCGTGACAACGGCTTCACCGCGCTGATACTAAGAGAAACCTTAGGTATCTCACAAAACCGAGCTCTAATCAGCGTTATTGGCAACGGAGGCCAGCACGATCGCAACACCTGGATCGGACGTACTTACATATTTAGATCGTCACCAATTCTAACCTTCTGTACCATCCTGAGTAGATCGGCGAAGGAGGAAAGTCAAAATCCCTGATTAGTGAAAGAAGTAAGTTTACACTTATATCCACATACACTGAAAGCACGTACCACACCAATCATGGAAATCACGCCAGAAGCGAGATAAAAATAACTCCATAACTTCATACGTGCGATTTCGGGAAAGCAGTGAAAGCAGGAACGCAGGTACTACTGCGATAATGAAGGAAGACGGAAGACACTTTTTCCTCATCGTTTATTAGGTCACGAGACAAATATACATTTAACATGGAAGAATGGAAAATTAAGGGACTAAGGAAAGTGGGAGAAAGGATACTAGAAAAGGAGAAAAAGGGTACCATTAAAAGGAGGAAATCCAAACAAAAGTACAGCCAGATGTGGTTTTGAGCACAGATTTTGTGAGGCGGTCGGCAAAGTTTTGGGTCCCGAGAATCCAAGCTAGTCACTCGAGCTCTCCAGAAGTATGGCTTTTCCTTACCGGGGAAGCGTAATTTTTCAAACGTTTTTCATCTGTTTTTGTGTCCTTTTCTAATACTTTAAAAAGTGTCTGGCTATCGGTGAGAGCCTCAATGCGTAGTTTGGTACCAAGTAGGCCCTCTTCGAGGTCCTTCACCAAGTATGCGAAATCGAAACCAAGAACATTTGTCCTTTATTTTCGTCGCCATCGTCGATCTATCTACACGTTTTCACTAGTTTCTGGCATAGTGGATGACATTGCAGCTACCTTTATCATTGACCATCATTATCGAATAACTCAACTGGCTCTTGAGCCCTTCTGAGCTGTCAAAAGATTCGGCAGTCATCAGCATCACTCCTATCGTTTCAAGATCCAGTTTGACGAATTTCAACCATTGCAATATTGTTTCCTTAAGGGAAGTGGTGGAGTTTTTCGAGACAACTCTAGTTACGTTTGCTTGTCATCTAACAAGTGTATTACGCCAGATGGTAGACTACAGTATGACAAGTCCTGGTCACCAGTAGCGTACAACTATTTACTACTGTAATTACAGTACCCCAAGAAGACACTGGCAGTCTCACCTTGATACATTACAGTACTAACAGTACCGTAACGCCATTATCCAATACGTGTACAATAATTAGAACCAGAATCACTTTGGCTTGTCGCAATTCTTAATAGTGAAATTTATGACATCTGTTGTGAAAACATCGATCTGAAGTCTACGGCAATATAAATACTGACTCCCAGCCGGGAAGAAGGTAAACATTAATATCGTTACAGATTAATTTAACTCCAAACATTAATCCAGATGTCCCAACTGCAACTGCTACAACCCCGAGAAGAACTAGATCCGACAAAGACGTCAACCCCAACACAGGCGTGAAAACTACGTGTGTACCAAATCACTCGGTAGCCAGCGTTCTTCGCTCCATCAAGTGTCCCAACCACTAATCCAGTGTTGTTGTGGGCTATTGTAAGTTAGAACCACGTCCTTACTATCTACGTGACTTGGAAGGGAGGTCAGGTAAGAGGAGAAAAGCTAAACCAGTGTAAAGCACTTCTACATCTGACATGTCTGTATTAGTAACCCTTTACGAACTGAACTAACTTAACAGGAGAGAACAGGTAGAAACGCCCAACCACGTGACACGTGAAAGCGTCTGGAGGGTAACTGAGTGGGAAGAATGAAGGGAGGGAGCACGATTGGGGGCAACTCAACAGATTTCTCTACCTGTTTCAGTTATTTGGCAGTAGTCGTCTTGTTGCCTTCAGGCCAACTTTAGCTCATGTTGCATTTGCGTGTCACCTTGCAGGTGTATTCCGCCAGCTGATGAAATTAACACAATACAGTGTCAATTATCATATAGTGTCAACTGATAAGGAGAACATGCACTTATTGAGGCAATACGAGGTGGGTAACTATAATTAGTATAAATGCTGTAACATATGACACGCGTGTGTCATATTAATAAATAGAACATTGACGACGCTGGAAGAAAATGTGAAGAAGAAAGGCTAAAAAAGTGCAAAGCACTTCTAAAAATTACACGTGTGTTTTATTAATCTACTATTAACCGTATAAACGAACTAAATAGAACAGCTAAAGCACCCACCTGGGGTGACACGTGTGATATAGATAAGGATACTGAAGGTATGAAGGGAGGCATGAAGGGAGGAATTGAAGGAGGAAGGCAATCGAGTGCTCGATCAGGGGGTGACTCAACAGTTTCATGGGACTATCAGTAGCTCTTGGTGCAAATTTCTTGTCTTACATTTATCCCAATGAGCTGAGCCAAAGCGTGCTGGCTGGTGAACTCCATGTTGGTTCCTGCTTCCTTGAGCTTGTCTAGCTTGTTGGTTTGGTCTATGGAAATACAGTACTTGTATTGGCTGATGTCGACGCCATTTAATATCGTGATCTTTTTGCATAATCGCCCGACAACGATTCAATACAGCTGAGTTCGAGCGACAAGGCAACCGAGTAATCACGCACGCACACCTTGAGCAGATAAACATACTTGATCAATCACACGTATTACACACATGCACACATAACCCAATGAACAAGCTCGTAAAAGCTGACGTAGTTACTCTTACGCATAGATTCACTTAGTACGATATACACGAAGTAAGCAGCCCCGATAGCAGAGGACACATCAGCCAAACAGAGGAAACATGGTACAAAACACTAAAACAAAAAACTTAAAAGGTGCCATTTTACTAATGGATAGACTACAGTATCATATCAATGAACATAACTAGGTGCATGTATCTAATGGAATACACAAATACTACTGTAACAGAATAACTCCAACCCACTGTACACATATAACTGCCCAGCACAATTCTCATACTGCAGCTGAAATACTACATCCCGAAGGATAAGTGTAAATGTTGTCGAGTAAGATCTCAAAATAGAAGATCCCGCCCCAAATCTAATTACACCATGACTACATTAATTGACTGATACCATGGATTCCTGCAAGCGGAAGCTAACTAACAATCTACTTTCTTTACTTTAAGAATGAAAGGTGCCTGAAGTCAGGGAAGGAATGGTTAGCATTATGTCTAAGGGTAATCCCGCAGACGTTTGTAGGCGAATCCAAATTTGAGTATAAATACCTCAAAGAGGAAGGAGAGAGAACAAAAATAAATTGTACAGATATTTTATAGAACCCAGAATAATAGTCTGAATCAATTACACGTAACATGTCAATTTCTACGGAGCAGAGAAAGCAATTCCAAGACTAGCAGTAAGACGATTGATCGTCGTCGTTATGTTACTGTTGTTTCCTACGCGCACACCATGTAATGATTCATACAGCTGTGAATCAAGCTGCTAAAGGGATACCAACGTGACCATTTATCAGTAACGTGCAAAGGTTCTTAACTGAATCAGTGTTACTGGTCACCTCGCACTTCGAGAGAACTGCGCATCGATTGGACAGGTAAGTATCCCCTTAATATCATCTATAAGTTCTTCTTCGATTTTACGATTATAAAAGGTACCTGAGGGTCGCACATCTGCTGCAGTTTGTTGACAGTTTTCGTTCAATTGTTTCCGAGGCTTGCATTTTCATTTCTTGTACGCGGTCTCTTCGTCTTTTAGGAAATTTCTGGTCCAGATCTGAGTGAGTTATCGACTTTCAAAACTATAGGTCCTTCCAGGTGATGGTTTCCTATTCTGATCAAGATGCAAGGATCTTCTCGTGTTATTCTCATGTAAAATTCCACAAGATGGTGTGTCAGGTCGGTGAAGTATCAATGAAGCCCTGGATAGGGAATCCCGTATAGGAGCTTCACTATCTTGAGTACCTAACCGTGTAGAGTATCAAGTTTGGGAGATGCTCGTATGTACACATCTCATTCTAGATTAGGTCTAGACTGTAGGTTGGCTGGTTTAACACCTCTTGTGTGGCTTTGAAATCAGATGAGGAGGTGGCGATCGAAAATGTTGTACGTTGTGAGAATTTCTGTACTGTCGGTGCCATTGTTGCGATATATGATGACTCAACGTCCGCATAATTCAGGGAGATAAATCGACTTTTCCTTTTAATCCCGTCACCAATATTTTATAATTCATACACAAACCTAGAACCCAAAATCCTGGCATTAAATTATATCTCTATTTCGTGGATATTTACGAGTACCATTCTTGACCAGTCCCTGGGTCTCGGACTTACGCAATGTGGCTAATGCGCGTTTTTCAAGTGAAATTTTCTCCACCTTCACCTTCCGTGTTTCCTATCCCAAATCAATCTCAACGTATCGGGGCATATCTGCGTCATCATCGTCTTTTATTCCGTATACTGCGATCTCCGTCAATTTGACTTGAAAACATCCTCGAATTTATTCTTCAACCATCACCTTCTTCCAATGTTTAACACACGAACTTCGGAATATTTTCAGCCTCGGTGACGCTTCACTGTCACTGTTTCGCCATCAATTGTGATGAACTTGTGAGGACCAGTCCAAGACTGGAAAGTTTTTCGGTGCATCAATATGGAGGCACCGGGTTGTAAGTAGCGTAATTCCTGCGAGATCTCCAATCATATTGGGTCGCCGAGGTGTGAAAGGTCTAAGTCTATCTTCCTTCTTTCCTTTTTTCATTTGAGGGCTTTATTGGCGTCTTCGATCGCATGCTGGCGTTCGAGCTGAGTAGGAGATCATCTCCTATCAATACCACCACGTGGTGGGGGGTCTTGGCTGACCGTGGCAGGGCGCTGAAAACGAGGAACATGGGACGGAAACCCTTGGGTCCCATCGTGTTGTTGCCCACTTATACCGTCATTTGAAGGCCACCCGGTTCATCACCCTTACTTTTCTATTGGCCTAATTTTTGTACGCACTTCTAAGAGGAGCGTAGTATATCTCAAATATTCCGATCGTTCCGGACGATTCGATAGGTGTCTCTTCCAAGCTGATGTCTGCGCCTGCAACCTCAACCTTCGACATAATTTTTCTAAAAATGTATGCCTACTCCTGGTACAGTGCTTGGGAATCTGGTGCCCATTTACGATAGTACCCATAGCATTGTGATGGACTTCCACGTTTCTTCAGTGCTCTGGTTTTTAAGGAAGTAGGTGAAAGTGGAGTGGGTTGATTCATCTACCTTGTGAGTCACAGATCGGTTGTCGATTAACATGATATTGACGATCACTCTATTCTTGAACCGGCATTCTTCCGTTCGAAGTGTCAGTCTAAACCTGCGTGGTCGTCTCCTGTTGTTCTTGCACGTCATATAATCCTCCCCTATCTTGTATATGTTCATTTTACGGTTTGGTTCAATCCCTCCTTACTTGCCTTCCGGACGACATGTTGCGTTGCCACAACTGAAAGATGCCCGAAATTTCTGTGAATATTTCGAAGATCATCCTCAGTATACATCATGTGAGGGCTGTATGCTCTCCACTGCACTCCAGCGGTAAACTAGCAGGAAATTATTGAGAGACAAAAGTTACCTGTAGGGACCGATGTGGAGATATGCACAATAGTTCAATGCGTCACCAGTGAGCCTGATTAGAACAGTTTTCATCGTTTATTCATCTTATATTTCATACATGGGGGACATGGTTTCGAATATGTTTATCGTATTTCCAATATATATTAATCCCATTTCCCGGAGAACTCTTTCTTACTGGCAAACTCCATAATTAATCCGTTGGCCCCTAACCTTGTCTTATCTTCATTTTTATGTAATCGTCGGAATTTACCTCTTTTTTTTGATCTAGTTTGTCTCTTTCTTATTTGTTTCCCATGATCTACTCTTCTGTTATCATCTTCCCTTTCTATGGATCATGTTCTTCTTCTTCTTCTTCTGTAGCACTACCTTCTTTTCTTTCGAACTTCACGTGATTTGTTGTTTTATGCGTGTCGGGTATTTCTATTGTCTTTTTCTCTGCATATTATCCTTCCCATTCTGTCAGGATGTATGATTGGTCCACTCTGTTCGACATCTGTCTTTTTCATCTCCTTTAGCACAGTTGGAGATTTTAGTTTCCTTTCATTTTCTGTGCTTATGTGGTTCTCGTGATATAAAATGTCATTCAGAGCCTGATATTTGTAGACTCTTCTTCCTTCCTCTACATATGCTCTTCTTTTAATAAGTAATGCGTTCCAATCTACTATCTACTATGAGGCTCTCTTCCATAAATTTATTGTCTGGGGTCTAAATGATGTTATGAATTCTATCCACAAGTCTTCTATTTCGATATCATTTTCCATGACGGTTTCTAGAAGCTCCTACCCCATTTGGTGTATCTACTCAATGATTATTTCTTTTTCATTCTCAAATGCGTCGTTTGATAATAGTTCTGGCTCATCTGTCACATCAGGGAAATATGAGGTATTTCTTTCCCGATTTGCAGCACTCTCACCAGGAGATCAAATGTCGTGGGTAGATGTTCATCCCGTGTCTGCTATCGTTAAAGGGGCATGTTCTTTGAGTGGTATGTTTTCGAGACTATGTCAGTTCTTCAAATGTTTTAGTGGTAAAGGCGTGGTTGGTTTGGGTTGGTTTCCTTGAATTCTGTTTGAAGTCCTTTGTCCTTTACTACTCTATTTATCCCTTCGTCCGGAGCTTGCATTACCTCTCGATTGTAGTTAAGTTATTCTCGATGGTTACCTGATTTGATCGAGTTTTAATTTTCGAATCTTCAACCAAGGTTCTGATTTATCAGTGATTGTGCTGAGGTTAACTATTTCGAGATAGAGAGGATGGTAATTGTTCGAAGTCTGTCTATCCTAATTGGAAATTCCGCAGACCCTTGTAGAGCAGTGATAACATGGTCCTGATACAATGAAGTATCTCCGGGGACCTTTTGATCTAAGGTCACGTTAGTGCCTTGTCTAGCTCGATTCGCAGCTAGTCTGATCAATGTAACGGCGAGGGCGGTTGAGATCAGTTGTATCTAACTTTGGTGGTTGGCCAACTTATTTCTTGTTGTAGAGTATTATTTTCCTCTTCCGATTGATTGGCAGTTAAGGACAATTTGGTTCCTTACTGGATTCTGTTCTTATATGTTGATGAATTCTGCCTTTTATTTTTATTAATGTTACTCATTCTCCAATTCTGCTATTTATACTACGAGTTCTGGTTACCTCTTGTTAATTACTTCTTAGTTTTACATTGAATTGATAGAACGCTAATTCTATTTATAAGTGCTATTATGTATCCATTTTGTATTTTCCTAAATCTATTCTGTGATATTCTTGCATTCCATATCCTGTTTCGTCTTTTGTCCTTGTCGACATGCAATTTTCTGACAGTAGTTGGTACTGTAGTAGTTTCATGTGTTTTATGCCGGTGTCATTCTTTTTGCCTTGTCTGCATGATGTTGTTTGAGCAGTGATTCGTATAGTAGTCGTCCTATGTCTACTTGAAAATTTAGTCTTTCCCTGATATTCTGGGTTCCGTGTTCCCTGCACGTGTACTGTACTGTACTTTTGTAACACTGTTGTACATTGTTCTTTTCTGATTTATTCGTCACTTTCATTGTTTAAATTTTAATCTTCTTTTATCTTATTGTTCGTGCTTATATTCTTCTCTTTCTTCTAACAGTCATTACCCTCATTATTGTCAATTCTTCATTTTTATCATCTTTACCTACTCTCGTCACCCAAACGTTTTTCGTTTTATTGATGCCTATTTGTAAAGAATCGAAACATCCGCATTGACACCGGCCGCGATCGTCCTGCTTTGCTACCTTGTTAAACCTTTTCTGGTACCATTTCTAGTCCTATAGCCCCGTATTCACTTTGCTCATACTGTTCATTGAAACCTCCTTACCAGCATATTCTCATTACAAATTTTCCTCACAAACTACACTAGAGAACATTACTGTAAAACGAACCCCATCCAATCCAAACTCTCACTTCAACACGTTGTAATGTACTACTCCGAGGCGAAGATTGTACTTCGCCTAAGTACATACCGGGTTGACTTTACGAGTTGTTCTACAGGTTCCATTTGTTCAAAGGCTTCTGTAATAGGCATATACAAGTCATTTACCTTTTGAGCCGGTTTTCCAAATACTCCAACCTTATCCCATCCTACCAAGAAAGCGTTTTCACGAGTTCAAATTTCACCTGACCTTCCAAGCGTTGATATGTGCTTTGTCAAAATTCGCATCCTCCTTTCAAACACGGATTATGCATCGCAAAATTCTCTCAGTTCAATCATATATCACTCTATTAATGGCTTCGGTAGAATACTTGTCACATCGTGAACTTATTTCCATGTGTCAGTACATGTTTTCAAACTTGAAATCCATTCAACAGGGCGGTACTGGTAGTCAGCTTCCCCGGGGCATTTATCCCAAAAGATATCTGCAGGTTTCCTGGCATGTTTTTGGAGAGATTCTGCACAATTCTGATCCCATATTCTTGTCCATGAAACCCGACGTCTGCACGGAGTAGGT
This sequence comes from Odonthalia washingtoniensis, assembly GCA_032358235.1. NCBI lineage: Eukaryota > Rhodophyta > Florideophyceae > Ceramiales > Rhodomelaceae > Odonthalia > Odonthalia washingtoniensis. The sequence continues at coordinate 9,314 of JAULBU010066357.1, forward strand.
CTATTGTTGTGAATTAGGTCATCCGGATCATTGTTCATATATGCAAATCTCATCCAATCAAATTTTTCTTCACTCAAACTCCGCGTAATATATTCGTTGACTTCCAATTCTGTCCTCCATTTTCTAGAGGGTCTTCCTTCATATACCATTGAAAACTCCGTGGGTCCCAGAGAAATTTATAAGGTTGATCACTCACCACGACTTTTTTTAATACTAAAATGTCTCCCATAATCCATTCTTGGTTGCGTTACTAACCTACCATCATTAATTGTGCTTACTTTCCGCTTTTTCTTTGAATCTCTCAACTTTTTAAAGAGTTTACAGTAGTTCCGAAGCTATCACTCGCCGTGACAATAAGTAAAGAATTTTTTAGGTTGATTTCCCTGAAACTTTCCTCCCAACACTATAATTTTATCTCCACTTAAACAATGTATAACGGGTCGTCGTTGGTCAGTCGTTATATCATTGATAATCAATCAATATCATTTAAAATCAATCATTTCGTCAGACCTTTGCCAGTGAACTGTTGAAGTATTGCGAATTTCAAATTTGTAACTGTACATGTCGCCCTACTGTGAATGTCGGCCCGAATTCCCAAGCGTGCAAACCAGACCAGTAGTTTGCACAACAGTGATCTCCCAGCCTAGAATCCTAGAATACATTCCAATTCTAGATATAGACCCATCCTAAAACAAGTCCCAGAACACAAACACCCGGAGATTCACCTTCTACCTCGGCAATTTCTATTCTAGTCTTGCTTTCATCTCTCGTTGGACAATCCCCTAATCACCAACCCAACGCATGCACATCAACAATGTCTGTCTCGACAGTTTCATACTTCACACCGTGGTATAAATCAATAATACCCTCCAAAGATAATCAGTCTACGAACCGTTGAAACTAGTGCCGCGTCATCCACTTTATATCCTCCGAATAACACTGCATAGGGTCTTTATTGGATCACCGGTCGTCCTCATTGTGTTCACACTGTTCTATCCAGCCCCCAATAACATCCCTATCAACCCTACCGGTGAACCCAAACTAAACAGGAATGCGACAAGGGAATAATTCCGTCAGTACAGAAACAGTACAACGAGACAGATTCTGTATACGAGCAAATGAAACTTACACTCGGAGAGCTCTTTCAAACCGTTAGAGACATCATGATCCTCCTGTAAAAAGAGAGGAATTCTGAAGAGGTACCCAGATGCGTCATGTATATCGTCGAGATCAATTACGTCAAAGTTACCAGGTACTACGCGATCCACCGGACTACAACTCAATAAATCAAGGAAGATTACGCGAGTCTCATTAGAACATAGGCAACAAAGTACACCGTAATATTCTACAAGCACCTACCCGGACCACCGAAAAGAGGGCTCAAGGTGTTACTAACGACCATACACCAGTTTGATCATCTGACGAATTGCCCCACTTACCAGTTGGTGAGATTTGGACCCAAGAAGAACTGTTTCCGACACTCCTCCAAGCTTAAATTTAAGCTCATTCGCGGAATCAACTTGATGCACCTTGATAAATTCTCCGGAAAAGACCAAATATTGGTCTTCAGATTCTCCGGGACCTTTTCCAGCGATTCAACGCCGAGTCGGTGTCAGTAAAACAGGCATTCCCCGTGTTGCCACCATTTCTCACTAGGGTAGCAGATAAGAACTTCAATGCTAAAATCCACGAATCACACAGCACAAAATAGCACCACCACTTTGCCGAAACACGTGAATTACCAGCTCAAAACCTTTGGCACATGGCATGGTATCCACATGGTCGCCAATGACAACAATAAACTCACACAAAATCCGTCCGAGGTAGAGCTAGATTTCAGAACCCATATCCAAACTGCTGCCTACCGCTCTTTAAATTCGTATGATGAAGATTGTAAAATGACCACCTTCTTCAATAGACTTCATCTATCTGTGAGAACTCCGGTGGTGCGAAAGCAGACAACTGAGCAGATAATGGTAACTACATGGCCTTCTGTGACATTGTGGGGGCAGCGTGCGGTATCTTGGAAGAAGAAAATGGCCGCGATCACCATCTTAAGACCCCCGAGGCACAATCACTAACCTCTCCATCCCCAGCCTACCCCCTCGCTACACGTTCAACTTTCAGTGCCCATCACACGACCAACACTGCGGCAGCATCGCCATTCCGTATATCCACCAGTCTGTCTGTATAGCTATCCCCATCCCATCATGGACATCAAATTTTCAGTAATGCTCCGCTTCTACGTAGACTATCGGATACTCAACGCACTAACAAAGCGGGACAGCAGCCCATTCTGCGGATCGATTAATTAGTTGACTACCTGGTAAATGCTACATCCTTCAACTCCCTGAACACGAACTAATGCTACTGGCAACTCAATATATAAGATAAAGACAAGGAAAAGACCGCATTTGTTTTCCATGCTGCATCCTATCAGTACAGCCGGTTCCGTTTGGTCTCAAGAACCTCCCGGTGACATTTCAACGATCACTCGATGTTTTTCTATCCCAATTCAAATGGAAGACATATATCATGTACCTTGACAATTTAGTCATCTTCTCGAAGATTTTTCGCAAGCACATTCTAGATGTAGAGGAATTTCTGATATGATGAAGCATGTTGTAAAGACCCTGAACTTTGCGAAATGCATTTTCTTCAGCAAGGACGTAATGTACCGGGGTTATAAGATACGGTCCGGATAATTGTCTATAGAAAACGTCACCATCATCGCCATACAATAACCTGTCAGCTTACGATACAATCCGAGCTGCTGTCGTTTCTTTTCCTAGAAAACGTCTACTGGCAGAAAATCGGATGAAACGTCAGTGCCCTTTCATCTGATCCTTCACAGAATCCTCCACGCCACTGTACCACCTTCTGCGAAAGCGGTCCTGATAAAACTTGCACCGTTCACCAAGGCAAGCACAGATGCGTTCGAGATGCTACGACTGGCAATCACCACGGCACTGCGTCTGTAAGTTGTATTTCCGGAAATGAGCGAAAATGTTTGGAGTGGTCAAAACGTTTTAAATATTTTTCGTACTAGAAACAAAATTTCCAAAATGTTTTCGGACTGTATCGAAGAAAGTACTATTTACAGAAATGGCCAATTTAATTTACTGTGAATTATGTCGGCAATCTTAATGATGTTCTAAATTTATGAAAATGCATCCCCGAAATATTACTGGATCTCCGACATTTTGGTCACCAAATTTGGAGTCCAAAACAAATTTGAAGATAAATCGAAATATTTTATGGAACTAAATCATCATTGTACAAGTAGTACAATTTATACAGCGGCATATCGAAGGAGGAGCGTGCGTATTATAAAGAACGTGTAATATATAAGTGTTTTTCTCGGAGCAAAAAACATTGCTAACGCAACCAACATTATTAGACAGTGTGAGATGCAAAACTTCAGCTGTTTCAAAATGCGCTTCCCCCTTCAAAGAGGCAGAGAAAAATGTTGGTGATTGTATTTTGTGATAAAATGTCTTCCGTATTCTGCGTGATATATCCTACAATATGGAAAATAATTCAGTATGTTGTTGTTTGGATACTTCCTGGAAACAGTAATGAATCAAATGTCACTGCAACTGATTTAACTAATCTAAGAGAATTTTACATCTATTCTTTTCCGTGATATCTGATATCTATCCTTGTGCTTCTGTCATCTATGCATGTTAAACGCCGATTTGCGATATTCATGAACACTTGGAACATGAATAGAACACAAAGCAATATATGAGGATTGGTAGTGATGTAATTCAAGAACATGTTGTGAAAGCGGAGATAATATTCCTCATCAATGAGGACGAGAAGTAAATGCAAGAAAGAGATGAACAGTAGCTGTTACTGCGAGAGGCAGAACACGCAGTGAAGGATGATAATTTTGACAATCAGTGGAAAGGGAAATGCGGCAGTGGAATGCAATATTCCCACAAGCATTGTTACGAGCATAACGTTCTGTTTTTCAGTGCTTGTCGAGGCGCAAAAAAATAAAAATTGGAAAGAAAAACGAACGAAATTCGAATTATTCTTGAAGTGATTCCTCTCTTGATAACAAGCGAGATGCAGACCGAAGAATTTTCCGTTGTCCATGCGAGTGTGTGCACTGCGTTTGACGTATAGATTTATTGAGATGAAATGGGATGAGAGTTAGCGAAGTGGAAATGGAATACTTCATTGAGGAGCGGGATATGATAGAAAATAGCATAGTTGCTATACTACTTGACGAATTAGTAGAAAATAAAATACGAAACATACGATTTAGTAACGGAATTTGTTTACGGTTGGAACGTTGTTCTGCAAGATTACGAGGTTGGTGCATGCAGATGTTGGAAATCACAATTAGAACGTGGGCAACTTAAAGAAATAAAACGACAATTAACGTTAAATCAAAATGTATTGCAAAACCTAAGGAGGAACAGACTGATGGGAGGTTTTCAAAGATGTTCAGAGCCCTTCATTGCAAACACCAAACGTCAGAGCATGTTGCAATTGAAAACAAGGTACGAAAAGAAAAGGAGAAATGTATCCAAAAAACATAAAGAATTATTGAAACGTTTTCTGATGTTGGTTCAAGAAAAACGGTGTCTACACCGCTTTTTAGTGGAGGGAAAAGCAAAATCAAAAATTTCTTCTTCTACATAAAACAATGTTCAAAACGTTGATGAAGGACGGTAATGAGTGGTATTTTGACTCTAAATATACGCTACATGTCAAGAAAGGTGATAAGACAAGATGGGCCGGGCCGGATAGTAGAATTTCTGTCGTCTGCAGATGTTTCGGTAAAATAAAATGGATGATATGTCTGTTATGGGGTGTGGAAGAATGTTTGTGTGAAAGAGGGTAACAGATGGAAAATAATAATTGTGGTTTTGTCATAATTGATAAGGAATAGAGTAATTTTTTAATACTTTATCAAGTCGAAGTATGAAATGAAATTTTCTATGAGTTAATAAATGAGAATCATGAAAGATAAAATGAATGATCTGTTATTGTTATATTTTAAATAACGGTGTTGCGGTATATTTCTGATGGGATGCAATTTTTGTTTTACAATTACAATTGTCTATAATTCCATGAGATATGTGGCATAAATGAAGTAGAATAAAACTGAATGTTTTTCATTTTTCAGTGTTGCGGCAATTACAATAATAGAGTCCTGCAGTTGCCGTAGGTGATACAGTTTTTCCATTTCCCAGAAGGCAAGTGGGTCTGTGACGTTTGGTAATACGTATATAATACATAAATCAGAGACCGGTATAGTTATAATATTTAATAGTGAGAAAATACGAAGATACTTTTGTAGTAAATTTGTTGATGGAGGATTAGTTTGGGAAAATTCCATATATGTGCTGGTGTTTCTGTTTGCAACAATATACATTATGTCTATTTTTTCAAGCTGGAACACCAGCAAATATTTGGACCGCAACCATGATGTTTGCTTCGGTAGATAATTGGTTGAGCAAAAATACAAACACAAGCTGCAACAACATGTGATGTTGGGGTCCGATTTGAAAAGATGTAGAAGTTGCATGACATGCCTGATTAGCAAAGGTGAACCAGAAAATTTCTTTGTGCGGATAAATTTCGCCTCTTACGAAGGTGGAATTCGGGAACGGGACGAATAGTTTTGGAAAAAGAATTGTAGAACACTGCGCGTTGCGGACAATTGCATGGCTCTTTACTGTCATTGATGTAAGATAAATGACACATACGTCATAATACGACATTCATGTCCCATGTGGCTAGTATGTACGTACTTGATGTGAATTTTTCATCAACTACATTGTTATTGCAGCAGTCATCATGTTTGGAAAATATGAATCTGTCGTGGAAATAATTTGTGTTTTCTGCAAATTGTTAGACTTCTACCTTTTTCAGGTGCATTATTCCCTCGCATGTAATTCCTTCCACAACTTTCTTCATTTGAAACATTGACTTAAATTGTATCTTGTCACCGTCTGAATTTAGAAACGTTGCATTCCTATGTTGTTGGGAAAAATTATGTTGACCCGGTTCGCCCTTCTATGTGTACTCCAAAAAATATGTAGGCCTGTACTTTGGTAAGTGGGTGTGTTCACATACTAGAAGGTATAGTTGAAGATGAAGTATACCAAGAAGAATAGGACAATGGTGAATATTTGGATGAATTTGTTGATGATAAATATGCTGATGATGAATATGTAGATGGTAATGATGTTGATGATGATGATGACGATGTCTATGTCGATAATTATGGTGAAGTATGTGAATATGATGATGAATAATATTATGAAATGGTGATAAATATTTTGATGTTCATGAACGTGAAGATGATGACGAATCTGTTTATTAAGCAGATTAACAAGAAGAAAATAATGATGTTATTGAAGATGATGACGAAGAAGATGGTGAAGGAAATAATGATGATGTTGAAGATAAATTTGTTGATGATGAATATGTAGATGAGTGTGATGAGTGTAATGAGTGTGATACCTCCTCTCATACACTCACTATACGTATCACATACTCTGATATGACACGTTTCACGTTCACTACTTTACCACTTCAACAGTATTAAAATGGTTGACGAGAGAGAAATAATCTGTCCAAATTGTCTCTCTCTCATCGATCTTCTCTCCTCACAGGTTATGAGCCCGCTATATTGCACTGCCTAACACGACGAACTTTATAATACGATCATCACATATACCGATATTACCCCCTATAACTTCAATCTAAACATCAGAATAAAACTTCTATTTCTATCTACTTACATATCTCTCTTCCCCTGAACGAATCATAATGGCCACACCGCAACCAAACCCTTTACCAATGGCCGCACAACAACAAACTCCTTCACCTCGGATACCAACCCATAAACCTATAATACCTGAGCTCTACCCAGACAACATCATCCCATATATAATTTCTATACAATGCAAGTAAGATACCCTGCCAATCACGTCTCAAATTGAAGATATTAATTACACTTATGACCCTTTCATCACAAAGCAGTCAGTGCCTTTACAATCGTTATCATATCCTTTCTACCTAAATCTGTCGCATTTGCTGTACTAACACCAGGCACGCCCCGAAATCCGTGCCTAATATTACAACGAGTGCAACCGAAGCTAGAAAGGCGAACCGTCGCTAACCACTACTTCCTTGACACAAAATCAGCCACACAATTATAGATGATTATGACAATCCAAAGGACTATATACATGCCCACCTCAAAATCCGTGTGGCCAAATTTCAGTAGCTCGATACCCCGGAATCGAAAATGAACAAATCACAATTAAATATATAATCAAAGGACTGCGTAACAACATTACCTATGCTTTCATAATCCTATTCTGGTTATTTAATATGCCCAAATCTATTCAAGAAGTATCAACAACAATAGAATCATGTGATCAAAATGCCCATTACACAGCAAACATCTCCACATCCTATGCCTCTGTACCCCGATAGTCATCATCACGTAATACCAACACAAACTATGTCAATGACAGACGCCCTTTTACAAAATTTTGTCACTTTCATGCGGCCAAAGTTTGCCGACCGTACCATCACACCGATAACGAATGACGAGAACCGTAAAAATTCGCTTGGAGTTAATTACAAAAAAATCACTCCACAGTCACTAGCCATCCTCCAGCCCCACCACTGCTTCCAGAGCACCATAGAGAAGAAAACCCAAACCTAATTCCCATGCCTCTTCCTGATCCGCCTCCGCCCATGCTAGATTGATTATACCACAACCTCCACCGCTACCATCTGTCCCAACCGAGACCAACTCAGCAAACAGTTTCGGTTCTGATGAAGATTATCAACACCACGGTAAGTGCATCATCGACAGTGCTGCCAATCCTACTCACACCCCGAGACTTAGTCCTCCTATGACTAATTTAATTGAACCCCGCGATTCCCTCACTGCAATCAAAACCCCGTCTCCAATCACCCATATCGTCTCACTATCCATTCGAACTTCAAATAGCTCAATTATCACGAAGGCGATTACAACGCTTAACATTACGGACACAGTTTTATCGGCCCGTGATTTGACCCGTCGTAACATAATTGTCATCTTCACTCATAACAACGTTTACCTCCTTATACAAAAATCAATTCAACATATAGACATGCACCTCCCTCTTGTTAAATGGCGGATGAACTCATATCATTTGCTTCCCTCTAAAAACTGCGATTCTCAACAACATACTCCATTATGTTATAAAATTGTTCAAGACACATATCCTCCTCCTCTCCTGTATCATCACATAATCTACTCTCACCTTCGCCAATCATCACATCCCTTACAGATAGTACCATATTGCAAACCAGACCAAAATCAATACCGGATACCCCCACTCCAATACAACAATCTTCATCGATCAATCGTACCCTCATTAAATCTATTCCTTTCTTTAATCCGGCTCCATCAATGATGGCAACACCAATTTCACTTCACCTTTCGTTTAACCATTCCCCGCTCCCCCGCATTCGCTAAACAATTCAATCTGGTTTCTACCCAATTCTTTCTCGCATATCCATTGCAGCCAATTACACTAATACGTGTTCGGGCTGCACATATGGCAAAATGTCTCAATCACCACACTGACTCTCCTACCCTCCATGTGCTCTGTCAGGCCAATACTTGGCAAGTGATACTATCAGTCCTATTGCACCACCTCCAGGATGGAGTCATCTTCATATTGTCACTTTTATGGATGTAGCATCACGCTACGTCATCGCCAAACCAATTCGATCACGGTCTGAATTGGCCCACATCATACCTCAAATTATAAATTTTAATTCCAACTTACACAAAAAAAAGCTACACTTTTTCACAGTTGCAATGCTCTTGAATACGTGTCAAAAAAATGATTTCCTCGTTTCTCACAAACAATTGTGCTATACACCCTACTACAGCCCCACACCAACCCCAATCAAATTCCAAGGCGGATGAATTAATCGCACACTGCTCGATGCTGTGCGCTTCCAATTGGCGTACAGTAGACTGCCGAATTCCTATTGGGACTTCGCTATTTTAGATGCTACATTTAAATACAACCACATACCCTACTCAGTGACCAAATTACCGCCGATGTCTCTTTGGTCACCGAAATCACCATTCCTCATATTATTTTTGCCCTTCGGCACTATCGGTACAATTTTCGATTCTAATGCATCAAAAACCAATTTAATTCCACTATCTCTTCCTGTCAGATTCCTGTACAATAACACACGCTCAAAATTTACAGTCCTATTACTGGAATGTAACTGAACGATCTTCTACCGGGATCTAGATTTCAAGCCGTATCGCCCAAGCCTTGACCCGTCTCATATTGCCGGTTCGGCATTCAGGGCATTCAAACCACACCGAGCTCCCATTTTTATTACAGCCGACACCCCACCACCATCCACCCCTGCCTAAATTAAGTACTATCCAGATGCCAAAATGTGGCATCTAGCGCATGATGCAGACCTCTCTCAACTAGGCAAAAATATTGTCATTAACTGACTTCCAGATAAATACCTGACACACGACATAATGAGAAAAAAGCAAATTAGTCTCACAATGAATTATTATTACAAGACACATGACAATGGCATTATCTCACGAAAATCAAGATGTGCTATTCGTGTTGACATGATGAAACCACGGATCCACTATGATCCTGAACACATTTCTGCATGCGCCGCTGACAACTCCTCATCGCGATATATATTTTCTCTAGCCCGAAAACGAAACCAACCGATACGCCACTTCGACATCTCATCTGCTTTCACCCATGATATGTACAACAAAAATCACACAGTATATGTCCGACAAAAATCACACAGTATATGTCCGACAAAAATCACACAGTATATGTCCGACAACTCAAAATGTCCGATGGCAATTTTTCCCACCCTAATTGTACATATCGCATATTACGTATGAATCTATATGAATCTAAGCCCGATGAAAACATATATCTCTCAGCATTTCACACACCCCTCACATCATATGGATACTCTAAATCCATAGTAGACCCATGTGTCTACTACAAATCATTAACACTCGACTTTATTATAATTTCAGTCACTATATATGACTTCCTGGTGACTACAATAGAACAAATATATGTCGACAAATTTCATGCTCACCTATCTAAAAATCATATTGTTAAAACCCTTCGCCGACCATCCAAGATCCTTTGGATGATCTATTCATTATGCATCAAATACTGATATCAGTTATCACAGCCTATTCTGATCGACAAAGTAGCTAGAAATCTCAACCTCCAAAACTCGAACCGTCTACGCACATCCATGCCTCGTAAACCAGATCTAGATGTCTACTACACAAATGAAAAACTGAATCATGATGAAAAACAACTTTACATGAGTTGTCTCGTAGATGTCAGATATCTCGCTGACGAAACGAGATTTTACATCTCATTTTATACAGGACGACTCCCCAAATTTATGACCAATCCCACAAAACCCACATGCACCTTCTGCAATACCTAGTACGTTACCTAGTAGGTACTAAAACTTCAGTTCTCACATTTCACAGTAAATTCATACACACTCTGATTGTCTTCACAGATTCTGACTTCGTAGAATCACATGATTGCCGTTCTACTTCAGCCTCAATTTTCAGCTCCTTTGACACACCATTGGGCGTCCAAGAAACAAGCAACTGTAGCGCTTAGAAGCTTCGAGACTGAATATATTTCCGCCAGCCAAGCGCTTCAGGATGCAATATGGTTGAGAAGACTAATTTCTGAGACTTACAATGCCCCACTTTCACCTACCCCATTTCTTGTCGACAACAGTTGTGTAATATCTATAGCCAAATACAGGAAAAATAAGAAGGCGAAAACACATTGATATTAAGCATCATCATATTTATTACACACATAGATCACAAATCAATTGATATAACCATAATATCATCCTCGGTAAATTTGCCGAATTTCTAACAAAGCCCCTCCCGCCACTACGACACAAATAAATTATTGCAGCTTTACAAGCATCCGACATGTCTTATCCTTCAACCATACACGACTTCAAGCACGGGAGAGTGTGAGATCTTCTCTTTTCCTTTGATCGAGGTCTGCCATCTACTTTCTTATCCACTTCATATCCCTTTACTATTGGGCTCCATATTTTATTTTCTTTTCTCTTTCACTTTTGTGATCCCTTCTCTCATACATTCACTACACGCATCAAAAACTCTGATATGACACATGGCACTTGCACTACTTTACCACTTCTATTAATATGATACTTTTCTCATATTATGAAGAGAAGTAATTTATTACGTCACACCCGTTTGCGTATAATTCAAATCTATCTACTACGCCCATTGATTTCATATCGTCCACTCACGACATATTATTACTTGGAAAGTAATAATGGTCTCATTTGTAATTATGTTTACTTAGTTATTAATTGTACTGTTCTATAATTTCACTGCTATTAAGCAGCTAATTCTATACGTTGTTATGTAAATGAAAAGGATAAGCACTCACACTCGGTGAAAAAATTCTATTCAAAAGTACTCTTGGTTCTCCGTTCCTGTTTATTCGTTCTGGTCAGTAAGTTCTACGTTCTTGTATTCTAACCTGGTCTCTGATTATTTTTATTTAGGGGCTCAGCGACTCCACATAGCGGTCCTCCTCGCCCTAAGTTCTCTTTGGGCGCTAAGTCTGTGCCATGGATAGACGGCAAGGGTGACCAGGAAGAATATAATGATGCTGTTAAGTTATGAGGATCTTTTCATGGTGCACTCCCACAAAACAACAGCAACAGGATTCCGTCTGAGCTACTGGCCATTATCCCCAAGTCCCAGCTCTATGAAAGAGGTAAATATCTCTGTTCTGGAATCTCCAAAGAGCAAATCCTAAGTGAAAATGTTGTTCAATTAATAGTAGAAGCTATTTATCAGCGGGAAGCTCTCACTGTAGTCATTGACGGGTTCAATTCATTCAATCTACTTTGGAATTCACGCCGCGAAGGAAGCGAGTCCATGAAGAACTTCGAGTCTTGTTTTTCAGCAAAAGTCGCAAAGTTTAGCTCAATATCTACTACAACAAAGCTACCTGAATGTATAACAGCCCTTATTCTGATGTCTAATTCAGAAATTGATGACAATCAACGTGTGTCTGTTATGGCTGCAACGGCTCCTTACGACTCAAGCCTCAATAGCCAATCATCGAACTACCAATTTCTTGCTTCCATCAAGTATAATTCAGTACCTCCAGTGATAAAACAGTGTGATAAATCTGAAAAATCGAATAACGAGACTGCTCATCTCATTGCCAGCGCTGCATAAATGAACAGTCATTTCAATAATCAAAATTGTGACAATAATGGAGGGGCTCGGCCATCTTGTGCAGAATATGATGCCCTGAAAATGAAGCACCCATGTAACCAGTGCGGAAAGTACGGACACTGGGTACGCGATCATAACGAAGATGGATCTCTCCCATCTCATGTTAAAAGCGTTAATAATCGGTACCCTGCTCCATCTTCTCCTGCTTCATCTGTCGAACGTACTCAACCAGAATCAGGTAAAGGAATAAATCGTCTCCTTCAATATTACCTCACTGGTAGACTCAACAGCTTGCACAAATAATTAGAAAAAGACTTCGAAAGGACAGAGAGGCCCGCTTGTTGATGACGGAGCACTGCTTTCAGCAATTGGGTTTATGGAACTTAATCTGCTAGCTCCCAAACTTGGTATTGCTCAACCTATAGATCTTCACCCTATACCAATCAGTCTTAACTGTCACTCTCATTGGTAGTATGGTACAGGAGGGCACAGTAGCTCTGTTCGTCACATCCTGGGTTCAATAGTACTTACTGCTAAAGCTGACTCTGGAAGTCAAATTAAGATAAAACATCTTGTATTAGAAGGCCCGTCCCAGTAGGTTATCGGCAGAAAAGTAACGCGCAAAGTCAACTTGGAACATATTGAACGCAATTCGGTTTTCTTTTTTTGACGGGGATCCTAAATACATCTCGCTAATGGACTATCAATTTCTCAGCTATGTTGAGATGTCGTCCTTTCTAAAACCAGTCGAAAATTGTGTACTTATCAGCTCAAATAGAAATATTCTCTGCGATAAAAGCTGGTCCGAAATCAAATCAGTAGTTGATAAGGTTCACAAACATGTTTTTGAACACTCCAACTACACATACTTTCGGCTGTTGTTTGAAAGAAACAACGTATGGAATGATGCGGTGGCGTCATACATATCCAAATCAATAGAATACTTCTCCTCTTGTCGTTCTACTGCCGAACGACAGCCAAACCTAAAAGTATCCATAAGTTCACTGAGCAAAGAATTTAATGATATAGTGTGTTTTGACCACTTTTATCTTGACGACGTACGACTTATGCACAGTATGGACCTCGTTTCCAGTTTCTCAACTGTCATGGCTGTTGATTCAGCTACACTCAAGGATTCAGTTGTCGCGTTTGAAGCTTCGTGAGTATCACAATTCTGGTACCCGGAAGCTGTGCATGCGGACAGAGCATTACAAATTGGGGACTTCAAGGCATATTTGAACGATATTGTAATCAAAATATGGCCTGTACCACCCGAACTGCACAGTAAGAATGTTGTTGAGTCAAAACATCAAGTTATCCGAAGCATTTATCTACATCTGAAACAAGATGCTAGAGAAACTCATAACAGTCACCTGGCCTCACACAGAGCAGTATCCATATCAAATATTCTATATGCTAATGACACTCTGTCTGCATTTGAGCTTGGCAAAGGCTTCAAAAAGCCAATCTTCGCTACTCCAGCGAACAACACAATACCCAAAGAGATTATTTCTTCCCATGAGAAACTGCAAGCTAAAAAGAAACTTGTTCTAATTCTTAAATCAAAGGCTTTTAAAGAACCTCTGCTCAATATTTTTGATCTTGTTGAGATATACTCTAAAAGTCAACATGCAAAGAGAGGCACATAGACGGCAGCCAAATCTATTCTATCCATTAACTATGATGCTAGATCAGTCACGGTTAACGGAAAATATCAGCACGTTTGCACTGTTTTTATTGAATATTTTCGACCCGCAACGCCACAATATGACCTCGCACAGGATGTGCAAAAAGTAATTTACACTCTAGATGAGCTCCTATTTTCTCTTACTAGCACAAGCACTGGAAATTTAGATGAAACCAATGCATATAATTTCATAATAGAAGACTGTTCTGTGCTACCAAAGATTAGTGATGTTGACTTCTCGCATGACGACTCAACATTTTTTCCTGGCATTGGAGATCATATATCAGTCCACTGGCCTGAAGATAAAACTTTCTACGACTGTTTTGTGGAATATTTACAAAACAATGGTAGGCTAAACATTTCAGAATGCCTTGATATGTTGAATGAGACATGGAAATTTACGAACACAATGACAGCTCCAGCAATACCGCCGTTACAACACAAGAAACTATAATGGAAGTATCAAGTGTTGAGGGAGAAGTTCTATCTTCGATGGTGAAATAGTTTGGGAACAAAACATTCCTTAAGCATCAAGCACAAGGATTCGAGCAATTCCCTCTCATCAACTCCTATAAGGCAGCAGAAGATAAGTTCCTTAAAACTGTAAAAATTGTCCAGAAAAGTCAAGTACATTATGGTTCAAATATAATCAGCAGTTACAGGCTCTACAAAGTCAAAAAAATGATGGCGGTTAGACCAAGCTGAAATCCAGAATCGCCCCACATGGAAACGAAGACAATCTAAAAGACATACTGAACAAAGACTACTCAACATGCCCACAGACAGGACTACGGATTGTGGAATCAATTACATCTCTAAATTCATGGACTGTATACTAAGCTGACGTAAAACCTGCCTTTCTGCAGACTGGAAATCTATCGGGGCGTTTACGTTAGACCTCCTAGAGAAAGTCAAATGAAAGTGAACCAACTGTGTCTCCTACTCACAGCTGCCTATGTATTGGTAAATGCAAATGCAAAGTGGCAGAACCAATCAGACTATGTCATGTTTCAACTTGGTCTATCGCAATCTAAGTTCATACCTCAGCTCTTCTTCAAAAGGGAGGAAAGAAAATTAGTACTATTGGTTCCTAAGATTCTAGATGATATAAAAGCAGCTGGAGTCTGTCAAAATTCAAAGATATTCTTGCAAAACTTTCACAAAAACATTTGAGCTTGGCACAGCCAACCACGGTCAAGGAAGACTTCGGTTCTTTGGCATAGAGAGTGCGCAAAACGAGGACTTCATGGTTGAAACGGATGCTGATGACAATATGGATGCGGTAACAGAGTATCCATTTTCTAAGCAAAGACGCAAGCAAGCCAGAGAAAATTAAACACCATCAATAAATCGATATATGCATCGGTCAACAGTTCGCTAGGATGGATTGGCACAGCTGCATCACCTTTCAGTTCTTTTTATTCCAGTTATTCACAACAGAAGGCACCAGACACAAAGGTTTCTCACATGATAGAGCTGATCAAAATGGTACGGAAGCTAAAGAAACTTGGTACGAATATATCCTATCCCCGCCCAACCGACAAAACTTATTACGAACTAAACATACTTGTTGTTTTCTCTGATTCCCCACGCAGTGATGACAACGGACAGATTGGAGTTATCACAGGTCCTTTAGTTGGATCAATGAAGAATAGTGCGATTTGTCATGCCCTCTCATGGATTTCGCACAAATCTAAGCGCCTGTGAAAAGTGTGTCTGTGGCAGAGATTTTAGCCGCTACGGAAGGTATAGACGGAGGGAAATGGTTGCGCAAGCCTACTTGGAGATTATGGTATTCGAAGTCACAATGAGGCTCTGCGTAGAGACCAAAGGCCTCTTTACGTCTTCATCTACACAGCGGAACTCTATTGATTGCTCTATTTGGGCAGATGTGGGCTGCATCAGATTCTAGTTTCAGACTGAAGCGGTTGACAAAATTTCATGGGTACCTGGAAATGTAAATCTGCCTGACCAACTGACCAAGAAAGACAGTCAGCTTACAGACCTACTGCAGCTGACACTTTCTACTGGAATATTTTCAGTCGATCTAGAGAAGGTGGCTGAAAGCAAGAGCTCTGTAAAAACCTTTCGCTAAAAAAGGAGTATTAATATGATACTTTTCTCATATTATGAAGAGAAGTAATTTATTACTTCACACCCGTTTGCATATAATTCAAATCTATCTACTACGTCCATTGATTTCATATCGTCCACTCACGACATATTATTACTTGGAAAGTAGTGATTGTCTCATTTGGAATTACGTTTACTTAGTTATTAATTGTACTGTTCTATAATGTCAGTGCTATTAAGCAGCTAATTCTATACGTTGTTATGTAAATGAAAAGGATAAGCACTCACACTCGGTGAAAACATTCTATTCAAAAGTACTCTTGGTTCTCCGTTCCTGTAAATTCGTTCTGGTCAGTAAGTTCTACGTTCTTGTATTCTAACCTGATCTCTGCTTATTTTCAACTTTACCAGTATTAAATTGGTTGATGAGAGAGAAATAATCTGTCTCGATTGTCTCTCACTCTCATCGATCTTCTGTCCTCACCATGAGGATGATTATATCATATAATCATCCTCATTCTCTTTCATTTTTGTGATATATTCTCTCATACATTCACTACACGTATCACATACTCTGGTATGACACATGGCACGTTCACTACTTTACCACTTCAACAGTATGAAAGTGGTCTATGAGAGAGAAATAATCTGTCTCGATTGCCTCTCTCTCTCATCAATCATCGATGAGAGAGAGAGACAATCGATGATCGATCTTCTATCCTCACAATGAGGATGATTATATCAAGCATACCCATTCTCTTTCACTTTTCTGATTCCTTCTCTCATACATTCACTACACGTATCACATACTCTGATATGTCATGTGGCACGTTCACTGCACCGAATAATTCAATTAGTCTCACCTAGACTAATAACGAAGCCCGGGAAAAAGCCAATATCTCCAATTAAACTTCAGAGAGACTAATTGTCTAGTGAGACTTAATCCAGAAAAATTTAAATAGTTCCACCAATACTAATTAACAGCATTTAATTTAGTATAACTTAAACCGCCAAAAAACGATTTTTTAAACTCAAAAAAGGACGTCTTTTACACTCATTGCTTTTTTTGTGCCCTAATAATGGAGTTTATTTATTTAATTCTGAGGTAGCAAATGGTCAAATTGGAACTCTAAAGGTTACACCCATGTTCGCATTGATTGCAAAAATATTTCCTAACTGAGGCTTGATGGACGACAGACATCTTTTGGGCAAATCCATCACATTCTGCAGTGGTATATGGCACGTGTAAATTGATGTACGTATTATATGGCGGGGATGTTTAAAAAATCAAAAACACACTTTTGCATGGTATAGAGGTATGTAACGGTGCTAAAATATGGTGACAGTAAGGCTAAAGACCGGCTGTTCGTAAACCAATTGTCACAAAAAATCTGACAGGAACAGTAAGTAAAGCAGGTTCTCCATTAATAATAAATATAGAACTCGTCCACAACTTTGAGATTTGTAGGAAACCTGTTGTTTGTCGAAAAACATTTTGTACGACAATATTTATTGTACACCGCGAACCGGGGGATTTAGGTTATTAATGAAAAAATTTTTGCATAAACGAGACAGTATAAAACGAAGAATTTGTGTGTCGGGATGTTGCTGATTAGGCAAAGTAGCATCATCAACCTGTGCAAAACATTTCCAAACTAACAATCATCGTGCAAAAACTGTCCTTTAAAAACCAGAAAAAGATTATAGTATGAACAAAAATGTAAAGGTACGTGCTAATATATATTTTTTGAAATATCATATGTACCACACATAGCATTTTTTTCGAAGTAACCTAACCGGTGCGTGTCTGTAAACTCTGTCGCTACCGGCAAATTTTAAGTGAAGAACATGTGGCAAAGTCGAAACGGTGGTCCTCACCAAGCTCTTCACACGCTGTAAAAACAGAGTCTGCAGAGATTCCAGACGATAACGGTGGAACACGACATGTGATAGATATCATAGATCTCGTCGGGGAACCTGCGGATGAAGATATATATGTGAAGTATGGCACTCCAGTTAGCAGTAAAAAAGAATGGGAAGAAGTGGAAAAGTATGGGTGGAAAACAGTGGAGGTGGAAGAAAACAATGCGAACAACAATGGGGAGGGTGGCATAATTGAAAGAAGTAAAATATAAGTTAAAAAGGAATGGGAGGATGTGGGGGAATAGAAAGAGATAAAACATTGTGATGGCGGTGACGTGGACAATTTTTATAAAACGGGCTATTCATTGTGGATGGTGTCACCGCCGTGCTGGAAAGAAAGAGACAAGTGAAAAAGAACCCACTGTGGCAAAAGTGGATATACTGAAGAAAAGGATTTCAAAGATACGTAAAAAGGGGCTGAAAGTGACTTATGACAAAGAACTAACAACCCATTATGACATGGAAAAGAAACAACAGAAATGGAAATATTTTTTAAAAGTATGGACCATGTCTATGTGGAGAGGTGTGGGTAAAGAACGGATAAAAGAAAAAGAACAAAAAAGAAAAATCTGGAAAAAGAAGAGGATGAACCCCCAGTCGGAACCACTACTGGTGGAAAAAAGTATTATTACAGATTTTATGAAAAAAGAAGGAGAAAAAAGGAAATTGAAGGGGTTGATGAAGATTTGGGTGTAAGTATGGAAAGAACCATTGATATAGTTCAAATTGGGACTGCATGTGTAAACCGTAAAGAAGAATTTACTTGTGTTGTTGGCAATGATGGTGGAAATGATACAGAGTTGCAAGTTGAAAATACAGAACAGTGTGTCAACAAAGTAGTTGAACGTAAACACAATGTTGAAAAAGAAGGTTGTGATACATCACATTATGTTGATGTTGTAGTAGAAGAAGAAACACCATCCCATTTACTGCAACCTGCAGACACCCTCGACACCGATAATGTGTGGAAATGGGTCGCTGGATCTGCTTTATGCAGACATCGCAGCGAATTCCGCCGTCATTGCTAGGAAGGGTGCGAGATTTATTTCTATGAAGACAATATGCTGCACGTTACATATGATGAATGGGATGGGAGTGAAATAAATGTAAGAACCATGTCCATTGACCTACTACAATAAGCGGAACAGTGATCAACATGAAGATTTTTAGTACAATGAAAGATAATTGAAATGCTGCAGATATAATAAAGAATTGTGTCGAATCGCTATGCCGAAGCTTGAATGTGTATAAGCACCCAATGCCTTCCATGCAAAGAATCATGTTCACATCAGATATATTAATCTGTATACCATCTGATAATATTAAACATGTTATTGCTAACAATGAAAACAACAATAGCATAAAGAATTCTTGCAATAAGTGTAGTATCACTATCTAAATTATGAGAGGTTAGTACAAATTCTTCATCATCAATCTCTTCACTATCATGTAGAGGAAAGGAAGCGTGTTCAAATGTTGAAGAAAGATCTACATCAGAAACTTACTACTTGTCTACACTAGTATGATTTAATACGGTAAACAGAGAACACAACGGATATTGGAATAACGGAATGCCCTTTTTGTCGAACAAACATTGTTCATCTTTGCACCAATCTGTAAACAAGAACATCAATATAAAGATGTTGACGATGATGCTGATGATACAGATGATGACAACGAAGGTTATAATGATATTGAGGATGATAATAATGTTGGTGATGATAATTATGGTGGTGGTGATCAGAATGATGTTGAAAAAGGTGAAGAAAACATATTTCATAGTTGAAACGATCTGTAAAAAAGAACATCAATATAAAGATGTTGACGATGATGCTGAAGATACAGATGATGATAACAATGATTATGATGATAGTGATGATGATAATAATGTTGGTGATGATAATTATGGTGGTGGTGATCAGAATGATGTTGAAAAAGGTGTAGAAAACATATTTCATAGTTGAAACGATCTGTAAAAATGAACATCAATATAAAGATGTTGACGATGATGATAACAATGATTATGATGATAGTGATGATGATAATAATGTTGGTGATGATAATTATGGTGGTGATGATCAGAATGATGTTGAAAAAGGTGTAGAAAAAGATAAAGAAGAAAAAAATGATTACGATATTGATGATGTCGTTGATGATGATGGTGATTATAATGCTGATAATTGAGATGATTAAGATGATCATTACATAGATGTTGAGTATATTGAAGTTGAAATCGGAGCAGATCATGGTGATGATTATGATGTTTATTATATTGATGTTTATTATAATAATTAACTTGAAACTGGTGTAGAGTAGAATTAAAAGAAGAACTTACTGCAGATTATAAAAAAGAGAATGCTTATGATAGTGATAATGTTCATAATGGTGATGATGTTGATGATTACGATGAAGATAATTATAATGATGTTGGAAATGAAGTAGTCCTCGTTCTGACCTATAGCATTTCATGACATGCACCACCCAGTAATCGAAGAAAGGAAATCAGCCTATGTTTCCTGGGTCATCTTTGGATCTGGAGACGCCGTGATATGGTTGCATCTTCCGTTCCCAAAACATTGTTTGAAAGCAGAAACCAGTTTTTAGAAAAACATTTCAAAACATATCATTATTGTTGAGTTGCCAAGTGTGCATAGATGCATACATGTATGCATACAAGTATACATAGAACACCCCATTTGTGGTCAACAAGTGACAAAATTGAAGAGCAGTGCGGCCATATCGCAAGTGCCAGTGGGTATGTAACAGTGTATTTTCTATGATAGTCCAAAAATTAAATCGAAATGACTTCATTACACTTCATTTCCGTTCCTTGTAGAATGTATACATGTATACATCCACGTGTTCAATTTTTCAAAGTTGAAAAATTCACCACGACGAGCAACAGAAATGTGTGAGTTGCGACGACAGAAACTCAGCCACACATTTTTGACAACACATTCACCACCCAAAAAGACTGTGGAAAACTTTGCTG
>JAULBU010066358.1:0-10963 GCA_032358235.1 Odonthalia washingtoniensis
CTGATGTAGTCTTGGTGCAGTCTCGATGCAGCACCGTCAAAGTCTCGTTGAATGTTTCCGGTTTTCCCCATTTGAGAGCCGGCAAGGCGGGTTGATCGGTCATTTTACTCGAAGCCCGGCAGCATGCCGGTTGCAATCAGGTAGTTGATGTTCTTTTCGTCGCTGGGTTCCTCTGATACCACGTTTTACATGACGGTGGGAGTGATGGAGTTGGTGGTCGTTTTAGAATAGGACAGTGATTCTACGGTAGGTTGTCACCCAACGCCCAATCTAAATTGGGTCGTGAAAAATACCTCGACAGACATACCCAATAATTTATCTACACGTTTCAATTTATTTTGATTTAGCAATAGAGATACGGGTACGAGTAGAGATGCTCCAACTGTTTTACATGACACCACTTTTTTCACGATTTCTTTCTCAATTCTTTCGTCAAAGCGAGTAGGGGACCAGACATGTATTTTCATTAATTACTTGACAGTTTACGTTCTTCAGATTCGAGCATATGGCGTCTTTCTGTAAGCAGAAATCGTTTCTCTTCTAGCTATGAGCGACGTTCGTTCAATTCTTGATCCAAAATTAAACGGTCATTATTCTTCTTCTCTGTATCCTTTCGAAAATTCATGAGTTCTTCATACATCTTTATACTCTTGTTGTCATACTCTGACATCCTTTTTATATTATCATATAATAACCGATGGTCATCTTCATCTGATTAAAATTAACGGCACCGAGAAGAGCCCACTATTGAGTTTGTTGAAGATGACGGTGCTATTTGCACTTCACTGTTTGTTAAAATGGCACCAGAAGCCCTATTCAGTATTTCTTCCTCTGCATCCTGCACTCATTTATCCATTGTTGTTCGTTCCTCTCGCTCTGCTCTTCGACCCTTAACCCGAACGCCAGATGGCGTCGAATATCTTCCAGTCGGCCTCTATGTTGAAAAATGTGTGGCATCAGGACAACAGAGGAGGGGCGGGAAGAGGGTAAGGATTATACGGTTTTGTTGTTTTTCAATTGCCGGAGGGATTTGTTTTGGGTGTTTTGGTTGCGGATTACAAAACACGAATTGGTTTTACTTGAGGACCATTTCTATTGGCTTTCCCAAGTCATATAAAATACACTTACTACCATTTTAAAACGTGAAGTGAGAAGTGACTTTTTGTACTTTTCGCTTAAAAATAACAAATGTACGACCTGTCACATAACTTACAAGTTGTAATATTTTTTCACCGCTACAATAATCCACTAATGCTGAACATTATTAAATGATTTCTAATAGTGTACATTTCGGAAATCTCTAATTTGAGAGTCATTCCTGACAATTGGTACGATCGTGTAAAAACTTATAGAAATTCTATTTCATTTTATTGAGGGAGTAAGAATGTCAAGAGGGAACTTCTTATATATGCTACAAGTAGTTTCGCCCCAATCTACTTTGAATAACCCAAAGTGGACAAGTCATTATAATTGAAGAGAGTTTCGGGCTGTCCGGTAAAATTCGACCCCTTTGCAGAACATTATATTGTAATCGAGAACCAGTGCCAAAATAAGTGCCTCTGTGAAAGACAGTTCTACTTAGCGGCTGAGTTCAGGATTGAATTTGCGGCTTCTCGAGAACTTGTAGATTTGTCAGTTCTAGATGATTTGACTTCTGGTAAAGTCGATCATAGAAACACTTGCTCTTTTTTCTTTTTAGCGACAATCGGGTAACTTCATCTAATCGTTTTCGGGTCTTCCATATCCTCTCTTATCGCCGTGCGTTCTACCTCGTATTCCAATACACGGTCATTCATAAACTTGAGGGGTCTCTTACCGGGGTCAAACATGGTAAGAGCGTCAGCGAAGTTGCTCTCCCTTTTTATCCATCCCAGTTCCGTAATTTCGTTTATTCTATACAACTGTCTAGCGGCGCTGATATAAATCATTAGCAGCTTTTCGGTCGTTGTTGAGGATTGGGTGATTACATCGAAGAGCGAGGCAGAGTCTGTGTATATGCATATCGGTACCGATTTTCTCAGGAGGACTTGTTCATCGTGACGGAGTAATATAGCAGAGTCAGAAGCATCCACGATCGCAAATACCTCACTACCCAATAAAGATCTGACAACTCGTCTCGACTTTCGACTCGAGAAGTCGATGAGGTTAGCGTGTTCTGAGCCGCCTTTCAAAAAGATAAGATAGCAGACTTGTGTTGATAAGTCCTCCGTTTTAGTGAACGATCCATAAGCGAAAACGGTCATCTTTAGTGAATTTTCCATTATTTGAGGAAAGGGTAATCCCAGATTCACACTGTTTTTGAGATGCTTGAGAATCTTGTTGGACAAAGCGACTTGACTAGGACTGAACTTTGCTTCAGTGACTTGCGACATAAAGTTGAATATGGCTACAATATATGGTCTACAATTTTATAGCCATACCAGTTAGTGTTGTAATGATCTAAACTGTTCGAACGTGGCGTCGTGTATTAGAGTGTTGAGTGAATTGATATAATTATTTTGTTTCATTTTTGAAACCGTGTCGTCAATCTTTATCTCTTTATCTTTAGGAACTCCTCTAGAGGATGTGGCCACCGAGTAGCTCGGCTTCTATCTTCGTGTAATTTATTTAAATAGAGTTTGTTTCAGCCATGATTTTATTATTATATTCCTAATGTTCTGTATTCTGTGTGAAGTTCAATTGACAAGAAGTTTTGCATCATAGTAGCTTCAATATTTGAAGAAATTTAGAAGAACCAGTAAGTAATATGTATCTTGAGATGCAGAGCTCAGAGTTGTTAATGGAAATGCATTTTCTTACTTCAACACGACGGTATCGGCTTTGTAAGTTGATTTGTTCGGAGGAAGGAAATGGGCAAATTTAGACATGTTAAGTAAACGCGACAAAAATGGTCTATAACGGCCTTACGGCACTGTTTAAAATACAATTTATTTTAAATTTTAAATTTTTTGAAGTTTTCATCTCTCTTTTTCATCACAGATTTACCCTTTCTTTCCGAAGTGATCAAGATGATCTTCGGATTCGATTTGACCTCCTCAGTTGTATTTCGTTATCATTGTTATCTCCAGGTAGTGCTAAGATAATGGAATTGAAACTGTTGAGAAGTAGATTTCGATGAGGTAACACGTCATCAATGGGACTTCAATTTTGTTGTGTAGCGGCAGATAGTGAATGATAATTATTGTATTCAGTATGTAATGTGGTTCGATTCGATACTGGAGGCATTGAAAGCAGAGGTGCTTCACTCTCCTGTTGAATTCTGTGAGAATGTTCATCTGTTAGATGTCCCCCTCCAGTTGTATGAGTATTTCTTCTGAAACTTCCAGTAGCCACATCAGGACGACCCTGAAATTTCAACAATTTATCAGTATGCCACGCGTTCATTACCCTGAAAAGTGATTTCTTTACATAAACATTTTTACCAGACTTGATACATCCCTAAAGTCTAGGGCATTCGCATCCTGAGATGAACGCTGATGCTGAGAACTCTAGTGATATGTGACCAACCTCAGTAGGAGATATATCCAATGTTTCGAAATATTGATGGAGCAGACGTGTAAGTTGTCCAATACCATTGGCACACACCCTGCTGTATAGACCAGTAATTTCATTGTCTATAGTTTCTTCAAATCTGTTTAGAGTATAATCGTGAAACTGACAAGCTGTACAAATTATCTTAACAGTTGAAGATGAAGCACGAGTTACCAATACTGCGACATCCTTTCGCACTGCTTGTAATATAGTATTCTACTTTAATCCTTGATTTACAACAGGAGATGTTGTTTGTACTTTATCGGCTTTTTAGGCCTTGGATGTGCGATGATCCATTCCTTTTGCATTCTCCCCAACACTGACAGACTTCCTTTTTGACGTTCGTCGAAAAGCCTCTTTGTTTTCTGTATGACTCCCTTCATGAGTCCCTGCATCCATGTATGCTACACCTCTCAGCATTTTGATATCCGACTGTAGATGATCCAATAGGTGAAACTTTGTTTTATTCATTGATGATAGACTATAGTCTTTAAATATTAAAAGTTCTTTGAGTTTCAAAGATGAGATTGTTTTTCGAAGTTTCTGTATATTAGAAGAAGTCCATGCTGTATGAATATTTGTTCTAAATATGAGAGATGTCATGTATACGTATATTGTGAAACAGGAAGTTACTTCTGTCGATGAACCACTTCCACATAGTCTGTCACATATCGCTCCCATAAATGGGGACACTTGATCAACACGCATGTAATCCACAGCTTCCGACATTCCTGGAACTCCGTTTTCTGTGAAGAAGCCCTGCGGTAATCCAGAACCATCAACGTTTTCGAAAGAAACGTGAAGATTGTAACCGTGAGAAATGTTTTTGACTAAATACAAGAAAGATTTTAATTGGCGTAATATAGTTCTACGCATGGTTCGTAGAGCTATTGGAGAGCCATGATCAGACCTTTCAGTAGTTGTAAGTTCAGGACAGTTAAGAAGGCGAGAAAAACAGTCCTTAAAAAAATTCTAGACCGCAAGGTTTAGGTTATCGATCGGTTTGAAGTGGAAGATGTTTTAAATATCCATTTGTTCCTGTATCTGTTCATTGTTCAAATTTCTGAGAACTGGATTCTTTGGATGTATTTACATTTCTTTCATAGATGAAAATGTGTTCCGTAAACCTGCTTCTTGATGATCTACAGTATCCGATTCCAATATGATTTTTGTCTGTTTCACTGATCTTAGCCTATCAAGCGAACGATATGATATATCAGATTCCTTGACGAGGCATCGATGGCACGGTCGATTTGTTATAACTCCATGTTTTACTGAAAGAAAATCTTTTGCTTCTGGTATATCAGTTACTTATGAAGACAGTATTGGATGACAACGTACTGCTACACCATCTGAAGTACACATTGAAATTCCCACCATTGCTTCATTTGATAGATACTTCATTGACTCCTCAATACTTTTATGTAACATATCCGTATGCATATCGAGTTCATTTAAATATGATGTGCCACATGATGCACCATATGACGAATTACTATTTTTTACATGTACAAATAAGTATGCCAGTAATGTACGTACTGATGTTATATTTTGTCTTCTGAAACTTTCACTGAAATTGAGGAGATTTAGATGAAGTGGGTAAACCGTTTGTGCGGAGCATTTTAAAGTTATTTTTTACTTGTCAGTATAGAGTTGGCGAATACCCACAGATGATTGCTCACCGTCGCTGCATTCCATTTTCCACATAACTGTAGAATCTGTACTTGATTTTACAGATAGCTCCATAGGTTTTGCAACCGAAGTTCGGAGTCCTGCATTGGTTGAGTTCGTGAGAAATTGTGATTGATTTTGTCTCCATGGGTACAATTGATGAATGTTTGCCGACGATAGTTTGATATTTTTAGCTGTATTGCATTTAGAACTTACCATGTTGTCTGCTTTCCAGACGGCAAAAGCATGATTTTTTGCTCCAACCCATCCGTATGAAATGATGACAATAAATCGGATTTGTTGAAGGAGTTAACTCAACTGAAAGAGGGGAAATGCTGAATTAATTGACAAAAATGGTCAGATTTGGAATAAACCTAGTGCATGAAACGATTGGTTATTTGCACTCCACAATTACTGTTTATATCCATAATAGAATCAACAAATATTCTTCTTACTGAATCAACAGTTTTGCTTCAATCTATGTTCTATGATTCTGTCATTACTTCATCATTTGACGTACTATTCCTTGTTTCCACCAAGTCAGCTTTTTTCCACTATTAGATATGTCGTACTCGCATGTTGCACGATCTATGGAAAGATAGTTTCCATAGCTATAAAGTTCTGTTGGTATAATTAGTGTCTGTTCCTTGATTGATATGTTCAAACCACCTGTCCAGCCATTAAACTGTTCAAAGGAATAGTCATTGTGGTTCGTAAGACGTACATGTGTCTCAAGGACATTACATGTCTTTGATCTGAAAGTGCAGTTGCGATGATTGCAATCACAAGATCTATTCATTACTCTGAATGGTATTGAAGATCTTGATATTAATTTGTGGTTGAAACATTTTTTTGTGCAGTCCGTCTTGGAAATAAACGTCAATTCATTTGGAAAAGATGAATTGAAACGAATAAACCGTCAGCTGTGTGATTTACTAATAGTAGAACACTAAAACAGTACAAGTGGACGTAAGAATGATTGTCACATCAAGTTACCAGTAAACGTTGTAATTTGTAGAACTGATAGACATTGCTTGGTGTACGTGTCTATCTGTGTACATTGAATGACTGAAAGTATTACAGGAAAATTTCCAGTACACGTATCGTAATATTTATTATCTATAAATAATTTTTAAAATAATTAATAAAAAGCAGCGGAAGACAGCGGAACCTCT
Source organism: Odonthalia washingtoniensis (assembly GCA_032358235.1). NCBI lineage: Eukaryota > Rhodophyta > Florideophyceae > Ceramiales > Rhodomelaceae > Odonthalia > Odonthalia washingtoniensis. Next base: position 6,378 of record JAULBU010066358.1, read on the forward strand.
GTTGCTGTACCGGTGTCTTTCTGACAGCTGTACAAAACAAAATAAAGTATTCGGTGCGAGGGTAGGAAAAACGGGAAAATTTTCAGTACACGTATATTGATATTTATTTTGTAAAAATAATTTTTAAAATAATTTTTATTTAATTTAAAAATAATTTTATCAAAATAAAAAGCATCGGAAAGCAGCGAAACATCTGTCGCTGTACCGGTGTCTATATCACAGCTGTAGAAAACAAAATACAGTAATCGGTGCGAGGGTAGGAACAACGATGTACTACTTACAATAATTTTCCGACAAACATTAGATGTGAAAAGTTTTTTGAGTCAAATGGTTGACCTGTGTCACAGTGTATACGGATAAAGTCCCGTTACTGGAATGGTGAATTGTTTATTATCAACAATCACTACCTGCTCCTATGCCTGCGCAAAGTTCAGTACAACCACCATCGGATCCATACAGAACTACCAATACATTTCCTATTTACCATCTACAACAATAACAGCACCATCATCATCATCACCATCATCATCATCACCATCATCATCATCATCATCATCATCATCATCATCATCATCATCATCATCATCATCATCATCATCATCATCATCATCAATCAATCAATCAACAACATCAATCAATCAACAACATCAACCAGCCACATCAACAAGCAACATCAATCAGCAAACATCTATTAGCATCATCAACCAACAATGGATCGACGTCCACTAATTCTATATACGTGCGCATGGGTGTGGTAAAGACTATGATTATTTTTGTAGTATGTGATCCAATTATCACATTATCACATTATCATCAATAAAAGTCATCAAGTTATTGCCGCTATCTGGTGTTTCATCAGGTTTGCTTCTTTCATGTCTTTCATGGCTTTCATTGGCTTCAGTGGTTTCTGGATGAAGTAGACGTGTTGCTACTTTTTCTGTTTCTGTTGTTATTGTGTCTGATGTAAGGATTGCTCAATCTATTGTTGGGGTTGATTGTACTTCCTCTTCTGTTTCATATTCATAATAATAATCACCTACGGCATTACCTCCTTCATTAAGTTCGTCTTCTTCGGGAGATGATGACATCGATGCTGCAGAATCATCTTCTGTCATTATTGTGCGTTGATGTCTTGTTATTGTCGAATGTGGAACTTCATCAATTTCATCAGAATTATTTTCGGATGTAGTTCATGCTGCTGAATTATCGATTTTTGTCGTTGCTGTAAATCCGTTTCTTCCTGATATTTTAACGAAGTAGCCAGGTTGCTCGACAATCTCACCAAGAACAGGTGATAAGTCGAGATCTGTATGGAAGTCTTTCTTTCATATTCCGGGCCATTTCGTAATAAAATTAACCTAAAACTCTGTGAATACCACTGAACGTTTCCATCATGAGCAATCCCAAGTCTCATTATTTCCGCTACAACTGACATCAAAAAATTCAAATTAGCAATTTTGGCACAAATTTGTATATTGTTCTCAATACAATCGAAAAAGGCAAACTCAGTAGTCATTTCTCTGCGGTTCGAGTGTGTCTTACTGGAATATGGACCATTATTGGGAAAAGTACTCCAGACATTGTCATCGTGGATACAGGATTAATAATTTAGAAGTGATGACACGTCTAGTATGATATCATTTCCTGTTCCTCTATCGTCGAACAGATAATGGGCTGCAATACCATTCAGAACAACGTACCCCTCCATAGTTAGTTCACTTTTCTTCAAATGGAAGAAACAAGAGCTGAGATTTGAATTACATCGCTCCATACCAAGAGAAAGTGTCAATCTGGTTCCAGCACCCCGTCCCAAACCTTTCATGTAATTGATAACCCCATAATCAAATTCATCACATTGAATGTATTTAAATGTAGATATGGTTAGTTAATCTCTCCATAGGTATGTTGATTGAAAGTATGTTGCTTTTAAAAACATAGAAACATCTCCCGCAAATTGATCTCACAGCCTGAATGGGTGAGGTATCAATGAAGTCCACACTGCCAGATTTGATTCACTTCAACTTCCTTCTTTTCTAGACATCTTAATAATCATATCAACAGTTCCTCCCTCCCCTTCATTAATTTTCTTGGTGTTGGCGTTTTTATTCCGTTTCTTTTGACAATCTTGATCTCCAAAACTTTTCATTCTTTCCTTTCTTACTGTGTAATCTGTATACCCAAAACTTTCCCTTCTTTCTTTTCTTTTTTCCCTTCCTTAATGTACTGCTGAACCTCCTCCCTTTCTAAAATCTCATTCAAAAAATTGAATATGTGTTCCTTAACAGGGACGTTTTCACACTCGTAATCATTTTCTTCGCCCGTGACCTTTCCCGAACTGTCACCAATACTATCCCAGATCCTTTCTAAAATTGTCGTAACTATTTCACCATACTTTCCAAAAAACCAACTACCCTCTTGATCTATTTTCTCTGTATGCAAATTCTGTATCAGCAAATGCATGTACACATCTGAAAATTCAAAACCATTACGAAAACTTTATTGAATACATATGTGCGAGATACATATGTTCTCTATTTTTTGAAGGTATTGATGAAGGATACCTTTAATCTTTCGATCTTGAAAACAATATTTCGAAACGAGAGCATATTTTCAACACATCGTCACCGCAAGACTCGGTATAACCCCACTAGAGAATAAAAAGTGACTCAATTTTCTAATTGAATCATCCCTGTATACAACTGGATGTTCTTTCTTGATAAATAAGATAAATAAGAAATGCACCCTTCCAGTATCGAAAAAGACTTACAAATATATGGGTACTGATTATTTCATTGCTTCTAACAGACATCCAAACTCGTTCGTAATGTGTGATTTTGATACCATCACGGCGAGCTATAACATTGAAGAAGATGAATTTACCTTTAATGTCAGATTCTTTGTCCGAACATCTCATATAATTTAAACCATCATTTCCATCAATTACAAAAAGATGCCACTGCCTACCTTTATGATGAAAACTTTAAGGTTTTTAAATTTCGGAACTTCCTTCATGTCCAACATACATCCAACAGTTATTGCGCACATGTTTTGAAGATAACCATTGGTACGAATAGACTGCTCGATAACAGCACTATAGTAAGTCGACTCATCAGATATTATTTGGTCCATTGTTATGAACATCTGTTCGTTAACATATGCTTCTTTGAATAAATACCAAGTCTTTGGAGAGGCGGCCGACATGTTGACGGCTCTTTGCTGAAGTTAGAAAAAAAGTTGTGTCGATTCTTTTGCCGAAGTTGCGAAAGCTCAATCTCAGTTTCCAGTACAGTTTCAAGTACTGGGAATTTTTTCGTAAATGTACCTCATTCGGAGGCGTCTGCATCAAACATTGGACTGGTTTACAAGGTATGAAGGAGAATAATAATAGTATAAATTATAAAGTAATTTCAGGACACCACCCCAAACAATATACAGTTTGTCGTTCTCGCTCCTAATCCAAAATTGGGCCCTATATAATTAAAAATATACAACAAATTTCCAGTTACTGGAACTTTTACAAAATTTCATTTCGTCTCTACTGAACACAAATTTGAGAAAAAACGTTTATATTTCAATACACGCATACAATGAACCTGTCCTAAACGTAAGATAACGCTCAAACAAAAAAGAAATTTCTTTACAGATTTCAATTTTTAACGGAATTCCACTTTCAGTAACAGCTTTCCTCCATCACTTTTACGGTCATTCCTATCAATCAATCATTGGAAACTTCACGGACACCCTAAAAAATAGCATAGTTTACTTCACAAAGGCGGAAATGTCTTCAAGTCAAACAATACAGAACTGCTCTTTCCGCCTGCAACTTTTTCAAGCCGGCATCACCTGTAATTAATATAAATAGAGAGTTCAAATCATACAAGGTACCTTGGAATCTACTGCATTCACTTCCATTCGTTTCTGTTAAATTAAGACATGGGTTGCATATATGTAATGAAGATTGGGTCTATTCTCCGACTATCTCGGCCTCAGTGTCAAAACTATCAAAATCCCGCATGGAGAAACCCAACATAACAAATTATCCAAATTTCACAACAAGTCAAGTTCAATTACGAATTCGCCCTCTTCCGACTATTCAAAAGAACAAAATTAAAGAAAGAAATCAACGCCACACTTCTAGACGAATTGAAAGAAAGCACTCCGTTAAAACAGTCTCTACCAAAACATTATCTGACCCTATAAATAATATGCTGAATACATCCCCATACCGTAAACGTTCTCAACGTGAAATGAACTTACCTTGACCTATTTTTTTATTTACGCTCATGATGCAGACACATTCCATTGGTACTAGTTCTGAGGTAATCCCGTCATAGTTTGGTGGGACAAACTGACATTGTTTCACAACATAAGCAAGTTGTAAAACTGGTAAATAGTTTTCAACAGTGTATTGAATTAAAGAAATGCACTCAGAGTGAAGAATATAGACCGCAACATGCCTCTGATTCAATCATACCATATGGTTAACATCATATTTCTGTCCTGATTTAGAACGGTCAGCTTCCATACTGCCGCCATACTACCTTTCAATGTCACTGTTTATATCAACGTCACTTTCATTAACTACT
>JAULBU010066369.1:0-10963 GCA_032358235.1 Odonthalia washingtoniensis
CTGAAAAACCAGAGTATATGGATGTTCTCACTCCACGGGTGGAAACAGAGGGATCCCTGCGTCTGGCGCATTGTCGGTTAGTACGGTTGAAACCGGTTGATTATTAGCTCAACTGGATGTAAGTGTGTCGGTAGCAAGAGCCTCGTTCGTGGAAGGAACACTCGTTGAAAGATGGTAGACAGACTTTGTTGTCCCTGGTGTTCCAGGCACAGGAGAATTCTCACTGTTAGTCATGACGCAAAGTAGAGAAATTACCACGGATAATTTCGGTCGATAACGGACTCCAGGACATGAATGGGTGGAGGAAGGAATAATAAATAGATAGACTGCAATTATTTGTTTCACTGATGCCTCTCACAGAGCGTTTGACTCTTGAAAAGAGGGTCTTGTGGTGCAATTCGTTTTTATACACGTGAAGTTTTTAGTGACTTTTATCAGATGTTTTCTTTTGTGATGGACCACATTTTAGGTGGCTTTTCACATTCTCCACGTCAGTTTAGGACATTGTTGTCCATTACACTGTACAGGTGGATCCTGTCCCGCTACTTTTCACAGTACGCTCCCCTGCTATTCGACAGCAGGTGTAGCTACTTCGGATATTTTTGAGTGTGCATCTCTGCAACTCTAATAAATACAGGCGTTTCTCATACATCATCTACCACTAAAATTGTATTCAGCACCACGACAAAGCTCTTTCGGCTCTGGAAGAACGTATGATGCGCCAGAGTTAGTCAATTCCACCGCTTTAGAAGCGTGTACAAGAACCGGCGACCGTTATCCGCTTTATCACGGGTAACCGCCCCAAGCACCTCCCTCCTCTCGTAGTAGACATTTGACCATGGAACAACCGTTTCTGCACGCATCCCTCATTCATGCGACTCACGTCGTCACACAACCACATCGGCGTCTTACAAAAACCGGAACAACAGTTACCTACCTACTCAGCATCATCTTACCTACCCTTTTATTGGTGGAGTGCGCTGCCCACACTAGCTATCATGGAACGAGGACTCCGAACACCCTTAGAGTCGTTTTACTTCCTTCCTTTCTAGAAGTTCATTTCACTACATTAAGTTGGCTTTAAATTGCTGAACATTATTAAAATAAATAACGGCAAAAAGCATAGAACAGATTTATTCTTGCACTAATTGTATAAATGAACAGGGATGTAGTCTGATATTATGTTTGAAAATAAATTGCAAGAAGAAAAGTACAGAAGACATTAAAAGATGTACACTTCGAAAATGAATTAATAAAAGAATTTAATGCAGGGGTAATGGTTTTCTGACATGTAGTCGAGTTCAATGCCCAAAACTCTTGTCATAAAATGTGAACAAATATATTGCTTCATTTTCTTCTTCTCCCTGCAGTATTTTCAGTTGTTTGCGTTTTTTGAAAATATTAAATTCAATTGTTTTGATAATTGAATTGCATGCGAGATGAGTATTGGAATCGATAACAAATAAATTCTATGGAATGAATAGCACCATTATAAAAGCCCAGTAGTAAGCTACTGTTTTAGAAAAACAATGTTGTGTGTAGTAGTATCAGGTATCATAGTTTGTGGAAATTAGTGCTCCAAGTGGATTAATCATGAGCTATTGTAATGAAATGATAAAAGTCAGTCTCGTTCTGACCTCTCCGTCGTGGGGACCTTCCGTAGGCATATGATCTGGAGTCTCTCAAATTACTACCATCTGGAATGATAGGCATAGTACGTTTCGTGCCTATAACTAGATACGAAGTCCCTGGTGATATGCGTGTATTTGCTGCCCGTTTAAATGAAGAGGTAAAATATTTTTCATGGTAGAAGAGGTGAAGGTCATGTTCGTTTGTGTATGCGTCTCCGTGCAGCCTGTTGTGTCAAAGGCCTTTGTCGTTTAGTCCGTATCACATACATCAGAATTGTGCAGCACTGATACCATCATAAAATTTAAGTAGGAGTGTGCTCCTAGTTCAATTTCAAAATGCGAGAAAGCTTCTGGAATCATAGTTTCCGCATTAGAAGATACAGCCCTCCGTGTTATGATGGAAGCAGACAATGAACTAGAAACGATGCTCAAATTTATTGACGATATTCATAGCTCTAATCGGGCAGTGTATGGAATTTATGTACAAACCCAACTCTTTCGTATGTCATCTACTTGGCATAATATTTCTTCTTATATAGAGCAATACACATCATTATTTTTCCAACTCGAGCGCATTATAAAATATGCTTCCATTCCTGAAACTCATGAAGCACCTATGTTATTGTGCTCGATTAAACTATACTGCTTCCCGGAATCAACCACCTCCGCTTTGTGACCAAAACACCTTCAGAACTAACTTGCTATTACGTTTCCATAACTTCGAATGATAAGTATAAAGCGCGCGATGTAGTCTACATGTCATCAAAGAATATAAATAACCAGAGAAACAAAAGTACACAAGGTCCTGAAAATAGTGTGAGTCTTTGAATAGTGTGAGTTCAAAATTGGTGTTACTAACACTTATATATGTTTTTCAAGAGTTTACTTTGGAAAATATAGTGTGAGTAACACTCCTTAATTGTAATGTATCGGTAATAATTGGACGTCTAAAATTCAAAAATGATATTGTTTTTGCGATCTTCTAATAATATATATAATTTCTATTTGTTTTTAAGTTCAAAAATTCAAACGTTTAAACTAGTTTGGTCAAAAAAATGACACGATTGAAAGGTTTTCAAATTCAAAAGTTCAAGCGTGTGAAACAGTTGGTCATTAAATAAAATTTTAAACGATTGAATGTGGTGGGTTTATTTTCCGTAATACTCAGTCTTCAAAGCGCTATCACTCCAGTTCCACCCAAAACCATACAATTTCCCAGCCCATCATTTCCGTCTGAATACAATGGTGTTATTAAGTGTGTCACCTATTGTTGCTGCCTTTCAACTGGCTGCAGAATTAAGAACACAGAAAACTTCTTCAAATCAATCTTCTAAGACAGCATTTGAAACACCAAATCAAGCAACCACATCATCGACTCAAACCGCACCTACTTCTTCATCAAACTCATATGAGACCAATAACTCGCAGCAAGCAGAGAGTATATAAAAATCACCGAAAAAACTACAACAAGTTCTCACACCCTCCCAAAAAGCAGTTATCGTCAAGTGGATGCTGCAAAAATGAGAGGAAATGGAATTAAACATATTCTTACGAAATCAATAACAATATCCCCCCACGTTTTCAGTTCCTCCCGCAACTCATTTATCATGAAAGCAACGCGAATTTGGAGAGAGCGGGGACGATTTCTAGACAATGAAGGAAATGTGAGGTTACATTCCGTTTCAAATAAAAATAAAAATCCAGTCTTAATCCGAATTTTTGTGTGATTTTCATGAATTTTTGCTAACAATGATTGCCCTCTGCGACCCCAATGTGAGTACCATTATTTAAAAAATTACATATATTGGTGTTACTTCAAATATAGTGTTACTCACACCAATATATGTAAAACTTCTGTGAGAATCCCTTCGAAAATAGTGTCACTCACACTATTTGCAGTACCATGTGTAGTGTCAAGGGAAGTGCCTAAAATAGACACTCACTGAACACTTACAATGATTTTGACGATGCTGATATTGATTATACCGCAAAAGCGTTTTCTGCAGCATTTAGGGAAACAAAATCTAGAAAAAGTCTAGGTCCATCGTCACTAGGGAATTTTGCGAATGGCCATGTCATTCTAAGGATCTTTGTCTTCTTAATCTCTAGAATCCTGATCACAAACTTTCCCCTAGAATGCTCCAGGATATGACTGGAAAGACTTTCACGAGGAAAAATTCCGCAATGAATGTATCTTCTTCCAAAAATTCTGAAAATCTAAAGGTCGGACTTTCTGGATCACTCATAGAAGAACTACAATTTGTCCACCTAGTGATATGAAGACCTATGATGATATTGAAGCCACCGTACATTGTTTCCACAGCAAAGACACATTCGTCCCTGGCTAGCTCAAAATCTGTGACTCACGAACAGTGATACTTGCAGACAAATCATCGGTAGAAAGTTCTTATTATGATGATATTTTGATACCATTTCATGATTTTGTCATTTGTCTAAAGGAAACGCTTTTCTTACCGTCTTTGGGTATCTCGTTGTTTCCACAGGTCGACTGGCTGACAACAGTATTGATTCTTCTTTTTGAAGAAACGACATTTTGTTGAATTTGTAATCTGCTGGTACGATCATTAGTTCCAGAATAGGTAATATTATGTCTTTTATGTACATTCGTCCAACTCCAATTATTGAAAATGTTGCTTAAAAATTGATGCAACCTGACTCTAATCAGATGGAAGCTCATCTTTGGCATCGTCGTTTGGAACGCATCAATACTCAATATCTTACTTCCGTCCATAATTTTGTCGATGGAGCAACCAAAATGAAAATATCTTCAGACATTTTCGAGCATGTCCGGGTAAAGCTCATAAACTGCTATTTCATGGTAATTTTAATTCTTGTTCCAAAGTCGATGAAGTGATCCATTCGGACATTGTTGGAAAGTTGGAACCATATTTTCCGGAAAGATATATCTAGATTTGTAGTTTTCTTGACGAGCAATCCCCGTACAGATTCCTTAGATTTATACGTCACCGGAGCGAACTCAATGATGCGTACACGGAAATGGCTCACAAATTTCCTTCTCCTTTAAATTCTAAAAACTGTTTCCAAATTTCAAATTATGTGGTATAATTTCATTCGGATGGAGCAAAATAGTACTATTCTTTTGGGAACTACTTGGGGTGAATATAGAACAGTCATTCTCCTCACCATACACTTCATAATTATATGGTATTGCGAAACGTGTGAATCCCACAATGGTGGAAGTGGTTCAGTCTCTTCCCGTTCGGGTAACTTTACCTCACGGTCTGGGTCATTTGCTCTAAAACAGTTTCGGTATGTTAGAAACCATGCGCACCATTATAGTACTGCGAATATGCCTTTACAGTTATTATGAAATGAGAGAACAAATCTAAATAATGTACGAGTTTTTGGCTACATGGCATATGTTTTACGTATTCCCAGTCCATATAAATTTGAGGATCGAGCAAGGGATGGGACATATTTTCGAAATAGTGAACAATGCATATATAAAATCCTCATCTGAGGCGATGATTGAGTCTACAAAATTATTGAATCTCGTCTTGTCACCTTCGACGAATATGAGTCTCTGGGGGCACATACATTGGAAAACTTTATGAATAACGAATAATCGTTTGATTATGGTGGTTTCTATCATGGAAATGTTCACATTGAAAGCAGTTGCGATGATTATATCATATTACTTAGTAATTCAGGCAAAAGCAGTTCATCAGGTTTATAAGATGAAGGTGTCACTGGTATGAACATTTCAACCAGTAATTATATTGACCATGATTCATTGGATGAGAAGATGGGAATGAGATGATTACGAAGAATCTTGAAAAGTTGGTGATCCTGTAGCGTCTCATGTAGATCTTTGAAATAATGGTCACTCTCCTGATTCAATTCCGCACGACCGTGAAAGTTATGAAGATGGGACAGAGGCAAAATTTTCAAGACGGAATCATCTACCTCCACAAAAATGGTCCATGGCATCAAAATAGTCACGCATTTATCAAGCCGAAATAACTACAAGTGATGACCCAACGCCTTAGGAAACAATATATGCCACTTTGGAGGAGCAGGAATTAATTAAATTGGCAATTGATGATGAAATAAACTGTTTGGAACTTCAATATATCTAGAAATTGGATGAAAATCCCACATCGCCACCACTGCCGGCTCGTATTGTGTTCAAAGTCAAAAGAAACTCTGATAAAAGTTTTGAAAGTTCCAAGGGTCAAATATTTGCCGGTGATGACCACCAGGGCTTTGTTGAAAACTATCTTGAAACATATGCCCCAGTGGTATAATTCTCACTTGTGGTTGTGCGAATATTCCCATATATTGCGCTGTCTTGTAATATGCATTTGTCTCAAATTTACATAAAGACTGCATTTATAAATAGGATTCTTACAGATGACAATTGGGTGATATGTCTTAATGGTATTCTGAAAAGACCTCCGAAATGTTGAAAGTTACAAAAGGCAATTTACGGGTTTACACAGGGACATTTGACATGACACAAACGGTTATGTGAGGATATTTTAAGTATGTAATTTCATGAATTGCTTGGTGCATGTTGCGTTCTCCTACACAATGATCGTAAGAATGGAGGTAACATTTATTCTGGTTTATGTTGAAAAAATTTTGGTTTTTCATCATCCCAAATTAGGGTTGATACTGTCAACCTTTCCTTAGGAGACCTTTACGAAATTCACATTGCAGACTCCGTTGATTTGTTTCTCGGTGTTAAACTAAATTGGAAAATTGATCCTAACAAAAGACTCAATTCAGTCTCACTATCGCAAATATCAGACACTCAAAGTGTTTTGCATAGATTTCATATGGAAAGGTGCAATCCTGTTCCCACCTATGATCGAATCACTTTCAAAGGATTTATTCAAAGAAGAAGATAACTCAGTTACAAATTAAAAGCTTCACGACCAAATGATTGGATCACTTATGTACTAGGCGTTACGGACGCGAATGGATCTTCTCACACCAGTATTGATTCTGTCTCAGTTTCGGAAGTCATAGAAAAATTACTGTCACTTGACAATGAAACGGTTACTTCGCTACCTTCGTGAAACATATTTGTATAGGATAACATTCAATAATGGAGCTATAGATATCCCGAAATATGGGGACTCCGATTATGAATCGAATCTTATGGATCGAAAGTCGATTTCTCGATTCATTCCGAACCATAGAGGAGCTACTTTCATTTGGTCGTCGCATAAACAACCAACTGTTGCTATATCACAATATGAAGCAGAATACTATGCACTTACCCGAGCTGCAAAAGAAATTGTTTGGATAAGAAGTTTCATTTCTGAAGCTAGATTTAAAGTTCATGATCCAACTCTACTTCGGTCAGATAATGGAGCTGCTATAAAACGAGTTGCAAATGAAAATTATATATCCGCAAGGGCTAAGCATGTTGATGTAGATATTATATAGAAATTATAAGAGAGTTGGTCAAAGAATTGATGATAGAAGTAAAACATGTGGCTAGTGACGCAAATGATTAATATATATTGTCCAAACCTGTTGGTCCAAAACTTTATAACCCAATGCTGGATCAGGTTAGTGTTAAAAAAATAATTGGAGAAGTAGAGTAGGAGCGTTATGTAGACTACCCCTACTTTCTGTTGTAACAGCGGTCTGCAACTTGAAGAATCATTGTTCGAAGTGTTGAAGACACTATTTGAGCGATTTAAGAGCATCACCATGGGATAAAAATTGATCTGAAATTTTAAAATTGTACATGTGTACATTTCTACACATTTTTATATTCTGTTCATTTAGCTGAGATGATTGCTCAACTTTTTATCTGAATCTGACAACTGGTTTAGAAGATATGGCGATGTAAAGTTTGATTTTTGGACACGTGTACAATTTCATACATGTACGTGATGTACGCTCTAGACCACGTGTACTGAAAACGTTTTAAGGAAATTATCACATCCGTCATATTTGTCATATTTCGTCATCACTGCCGTAGCCGTCGCCGTCACTTCCTACAACTCTGTGATTCTAAGGAATATAAATACTCACTTTTCATTTTTTCATAAAGTAAATTTTTACATATCAAAAACAATAAACAGGAAGGGGTCTCAAATCTTCCTTGACCATTACTAACGGTCAGTATAGAATACAGCCGGGAAGAAAATATTACCATGCTTCGCCACGCCCCGTTGTATGTAACAGTCGATTAGGTTGAAAGTAAATCGCAATAGTTGATGACAAAACCACGAAAGGTGTTGAAGAAACGCATATTGATGTGATCACCGGGATTGGTGAACCATCTAAACGGAGGAAACGGAAGAAAGACCAAAAATAGAAAGGAAGAATCCACTGGAGACTCGTTCGTTATGTTTTGACAAATTAAAACATTGCTTTTGTCAGTAACTGTTAGGAAAACATGTGTTCAGATAAAGAATGGTAAAATTAGTAAACATTGTATGGAAATGGATGGTGCGTACAAAATTGATGTACACTTCGAAACAGAAATGGTGAGTGGTGTATGATATTTGAAATCGGGAAGTAATTATGAAAACGTCTCCATGCAACTTGCATGAATTTATGTAATTAATACCAGTTTTGAACAATCAGGAAAGTAGCATATATATGTATATATATATATCACGGTATAAACGTCTTGAAAGGAAAACAGTAGATTATCTGAAAGATGGTTTAGGGTAAGAATGGGGGACGGAACGCAACTAAATGGACGAAAGAATCTGACGTTTCAGAGGTGATGATAAAAATGTTCTATCTACCAACCTACCACGCACACCCACAGTTACTAACAAAGGCCTGGCAAATAACAAACACTCTATGAACGATGAAAAATGCAGTGTACCGGCTGGAAATATTGGAGTACAAGGGACGGATATAACCTAACGCGTGAGCCAGAGCGGAAATAATTACAGTAGCGGTACGGCGAAAATAGTTAATACGACATGACTATAATAATGAAGCAAGGGGACACGTGCGAAAAAATATACAAAGGAAAGGAAGTAAGTAACCAGATTCACAATGTGCACTAGAGATACTACACTAGGGACTCCACCGTGATGGTCAGACAGAATGTTAAGATGCAGGAAGCGGGTCGAGGAGTTATCGTTACTAATCAATGAAGGGAAGACTAAATCGTGATCAAAAAGAAAAGACAAAACAGTACTTAACAAGAGAGTTCGAAGTGATAAAAGCAGAGTTGAACGACAGATAGTACCCTAAAACAACAGATTGAATAGTTCAACGCATTGCTACAATTGAGTGAAGTTACGCGAATAGTGAACTACGTCATATTATTTTGCAACCGTTACTGTTATCGCTCATGGTTTTCTGGTATGAGCATAGCTTCCAACGCAACTACATTCTAGTGTTCTACCCCATCTTCCCAATCCATACAGAAAGTGCGGAGCGACGGCCATGTTTAAGACTTGATACATCATAGCAGTGAGGTGTTGGAAGAAGTATTTGTCGAGTCTAACCGGATACAGGCTGACATCTTGAGTAAGAAGTCACTGTGTTTTTGGGTGAGTATTTGTCTGGTTTATAGGTTGATAACCTTACATCTAAGTAAAAGAGTTACAGTATATACATAGTCACGTGGGTAAGACGAGAATCTAAGGTTAAAAGGCAACAAGTGTAACTTATTTACAGATAATTAATGGTACTAGACAACAGTACCGTATTACACTGATCATGAGATTGATGAACGCAATACCCTTCTTAGTTTTCGAGGACGATATATTTAGAGATCGACGCAGCTTAATAAACTCCCATGGTGTCATGACCGCTTTATTGTTTTGCACCAGTAAAGCCCCACTAATAAAATTCCTTGCCCATTTCAGATCTGTACTGGTCTTTAGTAAGCGAATTTGAAGTTCCGACAGGCAGTGTCGACAATCTACCACAACAAGTGACTTATCCTCCTTTAATACAAGTCTACCATCTTTTCCGTCGCATAGTTGACAAATATTACTAAAATTTTCATCAACATCATCATTTTGAAATGTTACTGAAACCATTCCAAGGACAACCTGGTACTGCTCTTCTTAAAATGATGCCACGAACGTACCTCGATGCTCATTATTCATATCCCGAAGTGGTTTTGCAACTTTTCCCACTTGATTCACGACAAGCCATAATTCGGTGGAAACATAATTACCAATTACAAAATCTCTCAACTCTAGAGCCGTACCAGTTTTATTGTCCTCCTGGTTGTTCGTTCCTTTATCCACAGACTTCATTGACTGATGGTCCCAGAAATAAATCGTGCTTGTCTTTTCCAGTTCCTGAAGCTTCTTTCAGTTACTTCTATCTGTACTGTTTATTAAATACGGATATTATAATTGCATCCAGATGAGTTCAATATGCACACCAGTTTTTTGTATTCTGTCCATGTTTTGTTCAGAACTTATCAATTGGCGGATATGATTCAAAGGACAGTCCTTCGGGTAGTATAGACTTACCTGGAAGCCTCCTACTACACTTCTGTCAGCTGCATATTTCCCGTAGTCATCTTTTAGGATCGTTTTATGAAATGGTTTCTCCGTCCTATCTGACTGCTTTAAGTGCATGCGGAGGGCAGTTGCGGTTTCCCAAGAGCTTGAACATGTTGTTCCCTATGGGTTTTATACTGTTGTTTAGTTGATAATTCGACAATATGTTGAGGGAAGTGGAGGGAAGTTGAGTGTGAATCCGTATTATATATACGTTCCGCTGCGGGTTGGTATGACCTGACTTTTTTAGTATATTGTGGCCATTAATATTGCGATTGTAGTTATTTGTGGCAGTTGGTATGACTTTGGTAGTATTTCGTGGCAGATATTGAAATGGATTATATCATATGACTTCCATCATCAATTGGTTGCAAAATTTTGTAACTATTTCTGACGGTGACAGGGCGGTAAATTGCAACACAAACTACAAGGAATTCGTTTTATTTTGTTACAACTAATAGTGTGTATCTTACTCCATATGAAGTTGGGATTTTCATGAAAAATTAGAATTCTAATTTTTCACGAAAATCCCAACTTCATATGGAGTAAAATTTATAATTTACTTCCAACTACCGTGAATTTTGAAAATTATCATTTTGATTCAACAATATTCATATGAGCGGCAACACGACCGCGAAATCTACCGCTGAGTGACCGTTACATTTTTCTTCCTTCGTCCGCTCTCACACTCCGATATTACAAAACAACCACTTTCTTCATTAATGTCATAGTACTTCTACGATTTTCAACTATCACCGTGATATGTGACATCAATTACATCACAAAACGTTTTCCATCATCTGCCACCAACCAACACCGATTTCATCGTTTATGCAACTC
>JAULBU010066380.1:0-10959 GCA_032358235.1 Odonthalia washingtoniensis
GGACAGAAATGTTAGTCACGGATAAATATCTTCAGTGTAAGGGAGGGGGAGTGTATGGATGGCCTGAAAATGAGATACGGAGATTTATTTTTATTTTCATTGAAAAAATAAATAAACGCCATTTCGTATTGCGGAAGATGTTGTAAATAGTTCCGGTAGGAATACCAACAAGAGCAACCAGCAAAAAAAAGTCAAAACGAAGAATACAATTTCCCATTACTTAAGTCATATGGGAAACGGTTAATACTGACATTTCAAAAGATGTTAACAGCAGTAACTAAGTTATTTTTCATCACTATACTTTTGATAGAATGTCAAATCAAGTAAAGTATGTTGTGAAAACATTTCGAATGGAAATAAAGAGGAAGATGATGAAATAATAGACCTGACAGGAGACGAAGTTATCCATGGTACATTGAAAAAGATTGTTAACACCTACAACAAATATGATGTTGTAATAAAACAAGAGAAATGAATTTTCATTAAAATACAACGAATAGTGCTGTATGTACAAGAAAAAAGGAAGAAATCTTCGTAAAAGAGGGTTCGAAATCTTGAAGAGTCTGATTGAAGTAGATGAAGAACAAGGATGTGATATAATGAAAAAATCACCCATACGTCGCCAAAAGTTGATTGCACGTTAAGTGCAGGGGCGGGAGCGTGTGGTAGTGATGGACTGTTAGTAAATACACATAATTGGAGCTCGAAGGAGAATGGGAATAAAATGGATATCCTAATAATTGAACCGAACAGGGATTAGGAGGTGGAGAAGATGGAGCGTGCGCAGGTAAGTAAAAATAAAGCAAATATTTGCAGTGGAAGTGCGAATGGTTTTTTTATATATTTGAAGGGCGTGGTTAAATGTGAGTTTTCACCACCGAAAAACGGGGTTCTATCTGAAAATTATAACAAGGCGAAGATTCGTCATCATCGTGGAAAATTTGCAATGATGGCAAATAATGGAAAAAAGACGTGGTATGATAACTAGTTTAATTATTTTGTTAAAATTCACCTATTTGGACCGAAATGGACACAAAACCATTGCCATGAATTTCGATATGGTCAAAGATGGGGAAAATAATAAGTAACATTATAGTAAACTTAGTAAAATGTAGATTGTATGAAAAGAATATTGGTTATGTGATGTCATAGTCAATTAAGAATAAAGTGTTATGATAAGTCTATAAACAAATAGACTTGATTCTATTTTAATGAAAGGAGTGTGCATTTTAACAGAACTTTATTACTTTTTGCAATGTTAATTGTTCATCTGGAAAAGCCTATATCAATAAGATATGGTCAGAGTAAAGTATGTAATAAAGAATGTTTTGTAACCTGAATAGTATGTCTTTGTACAGCACCTCCATCAAAGTTGACAACAGAAGTTATGAAAAGACCCTCATTAACAACTAGACAACGAACAAACCTCCGCATCATGTTCTAATCATTGCTCACCTTTAAATTTTTCCCCTACTACTACTTATAAAACTTCTGGTGACATTATCGATATTATCATTTCAGAGATAAAAATAGTTGGTTATATATTCACATATATGGAACAGAGATGCAAACAGTCATCACCATATACCAACCGTAAAGGTCAATATGGCATCATATTGTTTGGTGCACAATTTATGCATGTGTACCAGAAACGTGCAACGTATAGAAGTAATGCTGTACGTACTATATGTCCAGTATGTAGTATAAATAAGAAACCTGTTATTCAAATAAACCTAATATGTGTACTGAAAGGAGCATGTTTCAGAAAAAAAGCTTTCCCGCCGTTAACTCTTAAATGCAATAAATTCTTTTCTTTTTTAAGTCATATCCAGAAGTTATTAAATTATATAATGAAACATCATTACCAAAAACGATAGTACTACCTAACGAAGAAAATGAAGGACAAAGCGATCGATTATATCCACAAACCCGATCTAAATCACGAAATGCAAACCATATTGCCGTTGTAACATATCAAATTTCAATGGCAATCAAAACAGCAGCTGGTTTAAAATCATCTGCACTTATTTCCAAAGCACTTATTGCCAAATAAATAGGTGCTGTAACGATCCATATGTTCTCATGTGGAATTTAATATTGTTGTCCTGAAAAAAAATCTTCTCTCGACTCATAATTGCAGTATTCTTCTAAAAAATTAGTAAACAAATTATCATATTGATGACGATGTTAATTATAAAGATGATTATTTCAAAAATCATCAGCACGTTTTAATAATAAAACGCTGTCAGATACTAACATAAGTAAACTTGATACATAACGTTTACAAATACCGCTGCAAAAACCACCCAAATAAATTTTCAAGTAACGGAATCCTTTTACATAACAAAATTATGCATTTCATGGAGTCGCAACTTGTACATATGGTGGGCAAGCGCATATACAATATCATATATGGTAATTAATTAGATGATGGCAATGGACATCGTTATCCAACAGCACCACAAATATAATATTACTCAATTTAGTTATTTTTGATTCCAACTGTAGTTAACATTCAAATATGTTTTAATGCTACGGGTTATGATTATGTTATTCATAAACATCGTCCGCCAATCACAGATGATGTTGTGAAAGATGATGAAAGCATCTCCAGAAATGTAACAGTTGCACCAAGTTAAAAATTTACACAAAATACAACATATTTCTATATGTTACTGCAATATTTCCACTTGCTTCATAAGTTATAGACTAAATTGGAATGATGTATAATAATTGTATATACGTGGGTAAGAAAAGTGTAGTAATTACATTCATGTCAACTATAGCATCCTCATGTTTCTGTAATTGAGGTAAAAGTGCACGATGTAAAATAATACCAGACCTTGCTATAAATGACGAAACAGCTGATGAAAAAGATAGTAAAGCACCAGTAGATAAATGTGTAACTGCTGTTATAGCAGCAACTGCATGTGCTGCCGTTAAGTTAAAAATTCATTGACACTTTAGAGGGTATATGTGTAGATGTAGTATATAAAGAATGTTTTAAAGATGCTATTTGTGAGTTTTGTATGTACTAATAAAATCAGAAATAACTGCAATATGTAGATAATTGTTGTTAAAATTGAAAACCGTACCTTTGTCATTACTTCGTTATGATAAAAAATTAAAACACCAATTCGGTGTGCTGTAATTATTGATGATAATTGTTTTCCTATTGAAGCTGAAGAAAAATAAAAAAGGCAGCATCAGTTACCGGACATTTTTATCTGTTTAAAGGATCATAAACATATGATATTAAAAAAAAGCTGGTTTGCTTCAGAAATAAAAATTGATTTTCACTAAACTGCACGTGGGTTAGAAAGAAGCGGAGTTGCATGACAGATGAAAAATGATTTTCATGTAACGCCACGGGGGTTATGAAATGAACCATGAACATGGTTCACAAGGACGGTATGTGGAGGAGATGTTTTATAGTTATGAAGAAAACTATTATGTTTTGAACATGTCCTGGGTGCATGTTGTTAATGACAACATATATAACTTCAACACCATGTATTGGAAATGTAAGTGTTGTTGTTTCTGATTTGTTTTCATTTCGTAAGACGGTAAATGTAAGCGTCATGTAGATGGTATTTTAAATAACGAACTTATTTTTGCTGCGTAATAGAATGATAACACGGCTGGTCAGGATGAAGGAACGAACATGCAATGACGGCACACGGTTATGGATGACGACATTCGGTTGAAATGATAAGAAATAATAATAGGAAGAAAGAGAATGGCAAAGAGGGGCTGAGAAGACCAGGTAAATACAAGATAAACATCCAAGTGAAAATTCGCGCTGCAATTTGTATGCAAGGAATGTTACTTGGTGGGTTACTGTAAGAAAATTTAAAAACAATATACATGAACATCAACTGTCATTACCACTTCGTTAACTTGCATGATAAACAAATAATTTGGACCAATAATAAGATGGGAAAAGCGAAAACGTTCTGCATTACATATTTAATATGTAATGTAGAACGTTTCTTCATCATACAGACATGAAATTTATAATATTGTAGGTATTACGAAACCAACATAACACGTTACAATTCGAAACTTCCTTGAAATGGCACAGCATACTTGCAGTAAGGATTTGGATGAAATATCGCAAGTCAATTCATTGGCTCGAAAAGCAGCCTCAGTTTACAAGTATTTTAACAAATGAAGGGGTCCCATTCCCCTTGACATGATTGGTCATTAGAAACTGTTCATGGTCAGAACAATTCCAAAAAATGATCATTGCTGTTCTTGCTGAAACCATATTTTTGTGTTCAGCCCATGATATACACTATGTCCTATCAAGCCTATTATTTCTTAAAATAATAATAATATTTTTTTATTCCAACAATCATTATCACAAATAAAACACCAAAACAAAAATAAAAGTTATCAAAAACACAGAAAGGGGAATTGCAAAAACAATGAAATAACCACAAATTAATTCTGACACAAGTTAACAGTTAAGAGGAAGTGTTCCATACTTTTGTATTTATTTCTCGAACCAGCTGTGTCACAGTTCTCTAATTCAAACCATAATCAACAACGAATCAACGATGATTAGTCACCAAAAATTGGCCAACATTCTGTCGATCTTGAAGGCAACTCGACCTAATTTTTTTTACAAGTTCTGTGAAACTATGAGGCTGTTACAGTCATTCTATCGATGCATATGAAATATGAAACGAATCGTTTTCAGGTTTTCCATTGGTATTGCCAGTTGTTTGCACAACGGGTTACTATACGAGACAAGCCTTAACCATACATTGGATGCTGCATCAAAGACATATAAGGTAACTAATAATAATCTTGATCATGCTCTCTGAATGATGGTAATAATTGGTATTGTCATCTGTTTTAACTACGGGTTAACATATTGGATGGGTAATAACCATACATTTCAATCAGCATATACGTAATAATGACTAAATAATTATAATGTTGTAATCGCCGTCATATAGTTGTTAATCAAACACCTTTTGTAGACATTTATTCATATATTTTGACAACATCAAACTTAGGTAATGGTATTTATCCAATTTTTCTTAATGTAGAATCTCTGTTTGATTAATGTGTAGATATGTTTATGTGGCAGGTACAAGTTGCGAATACTTGAATACGACTTAAAATTATTACGTTTGTACGTAATCAACATTAAGTTTACTATAGACCATTAACATAATTATTTTACGTCGAATGTGCATTGTAATCAATCACGCCAGTTCATGATACTGCTTTATAAGTTGCACATGACTTCAACGTATGGTTATTTTTACAAGAATAATTTCATGTGGTTTTTGTACGACTGTACGTCTCCCTCCTTCACGATATGGTCCCCATCCACAACATTGTACAGACGCGAGCTGTATATTTTGTGAACACAAGGGTATGACTGCGTTTTGTGGTGGTGATTATCCTTCTGCGTCCCCACCTTATGAAAATGGTCCAACATTAAATGTGGTGGGATTGAAGATAACTGTGGTGGAGTTGATGGCGAACAAGAATGTAAGCGGTGTTTAAACATTGATTATTAATTACATCAAATACTATTGACAAAAAACTCGATATCAATACATGACATATTTTGCAGTATAATGGAATGTTTTAGTGGAGGTGCTTCGGAATCGAAACAAAATTTACGCATAGGTTATGTTACGTAACAAAAAGTTAATTGATTGTTTATATAATAGTCACTATTAACCATCTGGTGGAAAAGTACGAAATTTATTAACATCGGAGTATCATATACGTACTTTATTAAATAGAATAACACGATTTAATTGAAAACATGTCAGTACTCAATTATGTTTTGTTTAAAACCATATAATATTACTACTTTATCTACATTCCATCACAAAATATAACAAAATGTCATATTACTATGTGGTGAGATGTTTCATTATGTGTTACGTGATATTGCCAATTTATGCTTCAAGTTGTTAAAATTATTTTGCACTTGTCTCGATCCAGAAAATTCTGCTGGCAAATCATTGATGTCTAATTGTATTCTTGCAATAAGCCTTTCTCACGATTTACTAGGAGCAAGTGATTTACCCTCAAATACCATCCGTAATACAATATCAGCATACTTTTCAGCATCACACGTAGTGATACAATAGGTGGAACTGTAAGTGCCGTGAGATCTTCGACGGTTGCTGACATACGTTCTGCATTTTGTAAATCTATAACATCGCTTGAACCTGCAGCGCTAAGCTCAACCCCTGTATCACAAATACCATCCGTTTGTAAACTTTTGTCGGCATCCACAACTTTTTTCGTCTTGTACACTTTGTTTAAAGCAGCAATCCTGCCGGTTATTTGGTGTTCTGTTGGAATATTATATTGTGGTGGATTCGCAAACTGCAACGCCTTGCGCATCATTGCTGAGCTCATCTTCTTTCCAGGCTCAACATTACCCTATTCGAACCATTTATAATTTTAGGAAGATATATGTCTAGATTATTCGACCCCAAACTTTCTCCACTTCGGTCGCATCGCCCAAACATGTTCCAATCTCAAATATTCTGATCCCACACTCTCCTCTGCTATCATCAACAATAGATTGTTTTGCATACGTGTATGTAGACTTATATCCGTCCGTTTGTGTATACATTCTGCAGCAATTTCTACATCCCTCTTCAAGGTGGATTCATCATCACTTTCACCACAGCATTTCTCATTATGTTTTTCCATTGCTTTTTTAGACCGATGTAATACGTTACATTTATCACATGTATAAAAATCATTGATTAATGATCTTCACATCAACATTCCACTTTCATCTCTTTCATATTTATCGTTGTATTAATTTTTTTCAAAACCTTTACTCTGGCATTCTGAAACATTATCCTACTTGCCTCTTCCTTTTCCGCAATATCGTCATAACCGTCATCACTTATAAATTTTTTGGTTATTATCGTTACCGCTATAGTCAATTGCTGCTGCAGCATCTGCTGCAGCATTCCTTACATCCAATAACTCTCCCGTTTTCCAATGGTGCAGATCATGCATGTACAGAATTGTAACTCCACTAACTTCTCCATTAAACAATGCATTTTCAAAATTTACATTCAGCCTGTTTGACAACACCCTCTCATCATTTAACTCATTTGTAATGTTGAAAGATTGGTTACTACCCGTTGTACCATCTGCTAATATGAAATATGTTGAAAATACATCACCTGAAATCTTCACAAAACAGTTATTCACATCGTCAGTAGTAATAACTAAATCATCATTTAATTCCACACTGCACAAATCGCTATCATATGTTTCAAGCGACATGCCATCTAATATAAAACTTTTAAACATTCCACCGGAATATGGATACGCTCTCACCAATATATTCTTTCTCAAACCATCAAAAGTAAACTCACTGCTCCGTTCCACAGCACAGATTTCTTTCCCTTTCTTCGCGCGAACCCACTGGCAAAGTAAATCATGTTTCCGTTCAATATTAATTAGGTCATCTGCGCTGTTCGTAATACCTACTTCATAAATTAATTCTTCCACAATATCTTCTGGTATTATAACATTTTTTCTCGTTTCGCTAACAAATCTCATAACATTCTTCTTTGCAACACCAAAATGGGCATCTACCATGTTTTTACTTTCTTGAGCAGCTGGAGGTAAAACACCATTTAAATCAAAACCTTGCATGGTGCATACGGAAGTGCTATTATTGGGAACAAATAATTCTGGTAGCACCTAGCGTTGTCGGAAACAATCCAAATGTCGGTATATTTAGGAAGTTCTTTCCTAATACTATGAAATAAATATTCCAAGATAGTTATGGTTTCTATTGCATCTTGCGACGTGTTGTTTCGAATAATATGATCGACAAAGAAGAATTCTATTTTTATCATTTGTTTGGATGCCATGTTCCGATTCGCAGGTATTAGATTTATGCACACTTAACTGTTCGACATGTTTTCTTCTACTACAAAATTTTCGTGCATTGCTTCTACTTTCTAGACCTTCTATTTTCTTTTTCAGTTCCTCTTCATCAGCCCTGTAAAAAATTCAACTCCCACTGGGAGTGGAAATTTTTGGCATGAGTTGGCATGGCATGCCAACTCATGCCTCTTTTACCATAAAACTGTGTTGTCGATTCACGCTGACGTATAGGATCCATTTTCATTTTGTAGTCCATGTAAACAACAGCAGAAGACCCTGCAACTTGTTCGTTTACCATACCCATAATTGTTCCAATTGTGTGATTGTGAACCATAGATCTGTTCACATGACCCGTGTATAATAGCAGTTTTTTACATTCCATGATAGCACATTGAGCATTTACATCGTTAAATTCTGCTAATGTTAACACCTCGTCCATCACTTTGAAAATGCTTTGGCATTCACAACATTCCGCATATCGACCTTCTTTTCCACTTCCACTCAATAAAATGAATTTTTCGTTGTGAATAGGATCCTCGCTATCCATCGATAAATGGGTAACGTAATGATAACGCAGAAATTCAGATACACCCACTACTTTAGACATCATTTCGCTTTCTGTTTGTTTATTCTTCACATTGTTTTTATCACATTTCTAACAACATCAAGATTGTCGAGTACCAATGCACATAATACGTAATCTATGCATGATTATGGTTTCATCTTCTTTTTCGTCAATGATCGCACAAGATTCAAAAGCACAGTTTTTACTACTTTTCGATACGGATATGATTCTACAGGTTTCCGCACATATTTACGCCACATACTGATAACCGACAATTTTTGCACTACACATGGCAATTTTGTTGCCTTATCACCACTTCCAAAAAGATTTCTCTCCCAGGACAAGTTTTGAACATTGTCCGATCTGTACAGAAATTTGACACATGCCTTTATTTCCTTATAAGGAAAGTGTTTCTTACCATATTTGTGAGTTTCTAATTTCCCGGTTTTCACTAAACATATCCAATCGTCACGACCCGTCTTTCGAGCCATACAAAATGTACCGCTGATCCTCGATCGTTTTACCAACATACCGCTGCTGCATCCTCCGCTAATATCACTATCGGTTTGATTCATATTTTCATCTTCTTTACCTGCTGAAGTTACAGGAATTGTTAAATCATTGTCATCATTGTCACTGTCTTCCATACCAGAACTTTTCGAATCTTCAACATCCAGCACACTATCGTACTTATTCTCCAACAAATCATGAACATCATTTGCTGATAAATGAGAAAATAAACATGCCCTCGACATGCGTTTTTCAATACTTCATTTTTTTGTTTTTTTAAATTTGCACCATACCCTCTACCATGGTACTGTTCTCAGACTTACTTTTTATCAGTTCGCGGTATAGCCCTTCTCCGTCGCTCAGAAATATTAATTGAGTTACCTTTCGTAGACAGTGGTCCGTTGCCCGCAATAATCCTTCCTTGTATTGTTTTTGACACATCACATATAGTTTTAAGTTTTAATTCTTTGTTCGGTATGTGTCTAAAAGTAAACCTGGATATCTTAGCACGTCGAAAAACTTGTTTTGTGAAGCTGCTGAAATCACGCATATTGCCCTTCGATTCAATAAAATATGGTTTGAAGTTATTGTCAACATTAACATCATTGTTATTTTGTTCGCATTCCACATAGTTGTTCATTGTTTTGTTGTTTTCATAAATACAAATTCGATAATGACAATCTGATTGTTAAAAAGTGTACCTTGTACGAAATATTTTTCGATAAGAAAGTTTTTATCAATAATGGAAGAGGGGTATTTGTTTTTCATGGCATACCATCAAATTAAAACAAGATCTTATATGCTACGTATTCGGTTAAATCGAACATGCCACTTACCATGTCAACTGAAATTATTGAAAATGATTTCCCAGGTCTTCTTTTCAAATTACAAAAATTTGTTGATTACGTAATTTATGCACCTCGTTCATACAAGAAAGTTCAACCCGTTGTACACACTGCTTTCCACTTCCAATAATGGGTCAGTCAAAAATCTCCGTTTGAACGTTGCCTGATAGACGTGCTGCAGGTACCCATACAAGTACCTGATTGTGTTGCTTCATTCCGCAAGTTTTCGAAGACAAAAATAATGATTTTATCACAATCATGATTTTTCAGTGTTAACAGTCTCTTCTCACCTCATTCCTTATGTGGTTTCATGGTTCCAACATTCAACAGGTCACTAAATTTTTCCCGTTTTTTGCCCCATAACCAAACCGTGTATGCGATCTTGTGATTTTTTCGGCCAACACTAATACTGTACTACCATCACTGTTTCTAGAAGCACCGTATGTAATTTTAAATTGAACCGCCTCCCTGCCTCCGAGCAGTAACGTTGTGACAGTCACATTCTCACATATAATTACTGCCTCAAATGCTCCCAGGATTGCGTGCTATTCGTTCCAAACTGTACTTTTCATAATCTTACACATGAAATACTTTCATATCATTGGCTCATTTAATAAATGTTTGCACATGTCATGGGAAAAAGTCTCAGACTTTTTCCCAGAATCTGCTAAAGGCGTCTAATAGAGTTTGATGAATTTCAGTTTTTCGAGCATAACTTTTCAGAACGCAATCGTTTTACCTTAAGACTTCGCAGTAACAACAGAGAGTAACTCAGCTTTCAAACAATCTTATTTTAATCATAATCGGCAGTGGGTGGCTGACGGAATAGATATTTCCATTCTGGAAAAACCTGTTACCAACTTGCTTGTTCTAATATAGAATCACTCTTCAAAAAAGATTAAAAATTGGCTGATATAATATATATATAAGGTGACCCCTCTGGCCATATTATGACCCCAGGGGTCACCTTCACTGAAATTTCCAATTTTTACCATTTCTGAAGTACGACGAACTCATTGAGATATCATTGCTATAGTCCCTATCAAGTACGTTCTTGACCAAATAAGCTTCTCTATTACTTTCATTGGCGGAGGGAATATCCCTCAAGGGCGTCATTGATGAAGTGAACCCCGGCGT
>JAULBU010066391.1:0-10959 GCA_032358235.1 Odonthalia washingtoniensis
TATCCCGTATGAAGAAGAAGGGGATATTTCGGAAGGGACTGTAATGAGTATTCCTCGCGTAGAAGAGTGGATTTGTAGCTGTGTCAAACTTCTTATTGTGGAGGAATATCGTGGGGGAGGTCGTCAGAAAGAATGCAACCAAATGTTTTCGAAATATGTAAAACTGGCGTCGGAGCAGTAAATTGGGAAAACAAGAAGGTATGTAAAAGAATGGGTCCCTGAAGAGTTGGAAGAACCAGATTGAGTAGATGGAGAGGAAGAACGTATGTTCAAAGAAATGGAACGTGGTGCCACAATAATTGTTACCACGAAAAATTCGAAGAAACATTTTATATTTGTACAATCAATATGGTTTCGACAGTACATCGGAACTCCGTGCGGAATTGTTCATGACTGCTAAATCGTAGAAATAGCGCCTAACTGGAAAAATATTTATAAACTCGGAAAGCTGTATAACGCAGGACCAGCACGAAGTACTTTATTTGAAGATGAAGGAGGTAATGAAGTGAGTGGAAATAGGGACCAGGATTTAGAATAACAGAACATGTAATGTGAAATAAAATAATGTATACGACCATGTTACGTGAGTAATTATCTTCGTCATCTTCGTCAGTATCAGTAGGTAGAGATCTGTATGAATCCATTTCCCTGTAAAAACGTTTAATGTAGAACCGTTTCTTCGGCCATGATAACTATTCAGTGAACGAATCAATTCCGAAAGTTGGCCGCAATACATGTACATATGAACATATGGTATCGAAATCAATGATATCATACCACTCTCCTGTTTCAAAAATATGTTCCACGGAACTTATGTCTGTGCTATGTATTGTGTAGTCAACCTCATCAGATGTTGCCCATCGAAGGCATATGTAGTTCAAAACTGTATCGACATTGCCCAAAGGCTGAGTGAATTCTATGTATTGTAAAAACGCCAAATTTTCCTGTCCATAGTACTGTATTTTTTCGTATGGAATAGGAGGAGGACCTGTGATATATAGTAAACGGGACACCTTCCGTCACCAACTCTTTATAAGGACGAATTTATTCCTTTTCTTCTTGCTCCAACCGATCTGTGTTGTTGCAAATATGCGTTTCCTTTTACGGCGATCTGGCAGAGGAGGTCTGTAATTTACAATATTTATAGAATTGTCATACTTTTTCAACGTTGTAAGATGTCCGCCAACTATGTACCCTGACTTGATAAATTTTAGAGAAACTTTGGAGTTTGTAAGCAACAGATTGTGGTCTCTAAAGTAGGTCTGAACGAGATCCGCGAAGACTGTCATACTGGTACATGACAACGTTTTCAATATTGGAATAAGAATTTGCGTTGTGGATTCGTTACACAGTCCCATTCTTTGTTTTGTGGAAAAAACCTGTTGTAACGAAATAGAAATACCGTCCCGTACCAAATATTGTGATAACTGTGTTTTACCTTTAGCTGTAGTAGTCGTCCCTGTTGAATGAGGTACAGCAATCTGGACGGAACGTTGTTTTAGAAACGCAGCATGAGTTGAACTTCGACGTATATTTGAAATTGTTGGCCCCATATTTTTCACTTTTTTATCCATTCTTGTTGCCATATTTTTGGAAATAAACCGATATGACTGTTTGAAAAATTTATTGAAGTGCTAATAAGGTGATGCATCGAATAATATATAGACTTCCAAACCTAGAGAAGTATTCTACCACGTGTTCGAGCAAATGGAACTTCAATGTGTGGATTCCAGTATCGCAATGTTCCTGAAATGTTTCTATGCATTGCAATTTGAGAATATTAATTCTGTCCCCAATGTCAGCTACAGATTCCTGTGACCATCCGAAGGAGTTATTGTCGTATAGAACATGTTGCATTAATATTATGTATTTTGTGCAAATGTTTGTCAAAGGAGAATCATCCTGGTAACCACTGACTATATCAATATATCCTACCACGAAATGGAAAACCATATCCAAACATTTATAATCTTTTTTCTCCAACATTCTTCGAATTAAATTACTTAGGAAGAAACCGTTCAGCTGTTTGGACTTCTCTCTTGTTGAATAGTCAACATGAGAACCGGGTGCACCGAACTGGTTTTATATTACGACAAGAAGTGAATTACAAGCCCGTAACAATGCCACGCGCTGTTTCCGAAGTTGTTTCCCATTCCTCCGTTTGTCCATTAATTTCATTGTTAGGAATGGACTAAAAAGTTATGTTATGAAACATGTTTTGATTGCTTTAGAAGTACCGAGATGAAGTTTATGCAATGGTTCATACGTGAAAATTGAGAACAAATCGAGAAGAAGTAGGTGTGGATGTCTCTTCTTCAGCTTCTCCAGAAATGAGACCCATGGTTCGACAGAAATGTGCTGCAGAATGTTTTGTGCTTCCATTTGTAAGAAATTCTTCTCTACTGTTGACGACGCTGTTTTTGCTGATTTCAACAAAGTAGTAATGGCATCCCTTCTATTTCGTATATTGCGAACGGTTCTTGGAGGCAATAATGCAGGTATTGGACCAGTCTTGAAATCGGCTGAATTTCCTAAGCATCTCACGCATGGACGTGTGGGGCTTAAGTTATGTATAAATGCAGACATGTCTTTGATTTCTGGTATGCCATAGAAGTAGGACAATATGACAGGGAATAAATTCAATTCCATCTTGTTGTTTGTACATACCGTAAAACCTTCCATGGAATTTCCAATTAACAGAGCAAGAACAGTAGTCATTCCGTCATGCAACTAAACCATTTTATCATCTCGACCCCGCACTGACGAGGTCAGTGCGACGTAATGGTCAATCGCAATAATCTGTCTGTGTCACTAATGCTGCAGTAGTTCTCTATAACTTTCCCTCACTGTCATCCTTGTAAGCCAACAGGAAGAAATCCAACCAAAGTATGACCATGGTAAATCAGAATTTCGTCTGAATTGTACGGACATATTCAAAAATGTGACATGTATGGGATAACAAACTAAGAATTACGACTTCAATGTTGTTCTTGTTTTATTGGTATATATCTGTAACATTTCAATGAAGGACTTCGGCAACATGTCTCTACTTTGATTCTACTCAATTGAAGACTTGCCATTTGTCATTACATGGCTTGTTATGGACATGTAAAACTGTGCAAAGAATTCGGAGTGCAGAGGATGTGAGATATAATCACGGTCTCGTTGCAAAAAGGTATAAATGTCACATCTGTGGCACTAGTGACATTCATCAGGAAGGGCACAGTCGGGCTCATCGCAATACACTCTTTCCACGCCAATTCCTTCGTAATGGGCATCGGATCTGTCCGTGTGCTGCTGATAACCGTTTCCATTTTTTGCATGTCGCATAGTGTGGAATCTCTTCTTCTTATTGTATTTTCATGACGTGGCATGTCGTTTGTAATGAGCCCAAACGTCTGTCTATTATGTGCAATACGTGGTATGCAGACGAATATTTTCGTTACGAGTATTGTAGAATGTCCGATCCAGAGCGATAATCAGAATATTGGTAGAATAATTTGTGAATAGAGACCAACTTATTCATGGATATTTCTTACTTTTTATTGCCAGTACCAGTAGTTGTTGCTGCGACTGTAAGTATTGAAAAGAAATATAATCATGTCTCAATTTGAAATATATAAAACAAAAACTTTTCCTCCATATGGCGGCCAAAAAAGTGCAGAAAATTAAATAATTGATATCCTGTTGTAAACAATCAGTTAGTTAATTTTTTGAAATTTTTGGGCCTCCATACGGAGGAAACGTTTTTGCAGGAAATTAAATAATTGATTTTTTCAACAAAAATTCAATTATTTAATTTTCTACAAAATTTTGGCCTCCATATGGAAGAATTTTTTTACATATTTTATGTTGCCTGCAATTTGTAAGTAAGATTACTGCCTGTATTAAGTAAATAAATGACATTGCAAAAAATGACAGGAACATATACACATTTATCTAGAACCGTTTCTGAGAATAAACGTACATTTTACTTTAGCATATATGTAGTAATAAACTTAGACATGCAAGGAAAACAAAGATAAATTCATTCAAGGAGAAATTGTCAACCTAACGGTTCCTATTCAACATCTGCCATTCCCAAAACATCCATATTTTGTAGTTTATTGTCACCAACATCATCACTTTCATCGGGTTCTCCGTCGCTATGACCCCGACTCGAAGGACTGCTTGGAAGCTTTGATGTGTGAACAGATATCGGTTGACCGTTTCTGCGAAAGCTGCATCCATATGCGTATTAAATAGCATCTTTCAAATTGCTACCGTCCGGGATAATATATATATGATACCTCAGTGCTCCTGTTCCATTCCATTCTGCCCCTGAATGTTTAACGTAACCGTCTCCAACGAAAATAGACTGTGGTGGATTTGAATTTCATGCATATCCAAACAACTTGATATTCTGTCTTTTTCGTCCCGATTGAAATGGACGTAACGATGGGAACCAGCAGCTATCCATAAAGAAACACCTTCATTACCAGTTGTAATTTTGAAGTAACCGGGGAAACCACTCTCCCTGACGTCGAAGTCATTGTGACCATGTCGTGGTGGACAATCCTTACCAGTGATCAGAAAGCGGCCCCCATAGTTTGGAAATTTTGTCGGAAGTTTCCAATTGCTATCTAAATTCGACAATTAACACGACAATCCAATCCATAAGTCCAGTGCAGCACGGCATTTAGGTGTCCATACATAATCACTATGACTTTCCATTTGATTTTCAAGTGAACTTATTGTACTGGAGTAACGTTTAATGCCATTGTTTTTGTCATGTTCGTCATTTTCAGAATTAAAAGTGTTGATGATAGGACTCTAATGGTCACTATTGCTTTCATCTTTCAGAGCCTCTTCAGCCGGAACCATTTTTGAATTTCCGTAAAAAGTTAACCAATTGTTTGCGAAGCAAATGAATGATCTTCCTTAAACGCTTCTATATACGTCCTACTCAAAGTGTCATCCATGTCGAACGGATCAGACATACTCTCCAGAATTCAGTACCCATCACTATCCAATTTCTGTTTCTTCCTGCAGAAGTAAGCAAGTTCACAGCTTTCTTCAACATGTCTTCTTGCATGTAACCATTTCTCCTATTCTGTGTGATCTCTGCGAAGTTACATATGTTCTGCTCGCATGTAAGCAGCACAGGTCCAGGCGATATCTCTCAATCCTAGTAATTAATCATAGATGAAAAAATGTGCACACGGTGAGAATCTGGGATTAGTGCCAACTTCAGCAGAGTCTTCGTATCATATAAAATTTTTACATCCACTACTTTATTGCCTTCTCCGTCCGTCTTGTCAATCTTTATTTTTCTCCCCCGTGTTTCTTGACTTCTACCCTCCCCCGAACTCCATTGACGGTATCCTCTATTACATTGTGTCTTCGGTGTTGTAGCATTTCTTCCATGATCACTACATCTCTTCCACATAGCACGACATCCAGGTGGCATGACATTTCGAGGCGGTTTTTTATCATGAGGGTCGATGTCATCTGCCACAGTAGACCGTGGAAAGGACCTCGACATTATATTTATTCGTTTTGTTGATGTTGACCTTCCACTACTTGCCGATGATCAATCTCTGGCTTGTGTTCTTCCATGGCAGACAACATGGGATTCTTCTCCTTTCCTTCTGTTTTTTTGCTCGAGGTTCTTCCTCATCACTACTCTTTAGGCCAATGATTTCTCGTTTCTGCCTTTTCTTGCTTCTAGTATGTGCTGGAATAATTCCATGGACACCCATTCCTCTTTCTTGTTTTCCATCAGTCCCACCGTCATTATTTTCTTTGAAAGATTAATGCCTTATTTCCTTTACTAGTCTGTCATGGCGAGCAGTTGCACGGGTGATCCGTTTTCTAGACCTATTTACAACACCATACTCGAAAAGTTGCATGTGATTGCGAAAGGTTGCATGAATAGATTGCTTCCTTGTTCGTGTCTTTGGGATGACAACATCCGTTAGTTCATGCATTGTCTTCGGAACTTCTTCTTCTGATAAATGACACTCACCGTCTGCAATTTCTTCCAAAAATGTCTGCATAGATTTTAAGAAATTAGTACCAAGCAGATAGAAAACAGTTGCATCAAATGTTCCATTTGCTTAGCTTCCAGAATAAGCTTCAGCTGCATCCAGAAGGTACATTATAGTCTCCTGCGTACCGTTGATGAGAACTACACTGTCCAAGTACGTCACCCCTCTTTTACCATAATATTGCCCAGTTCCAAACTGCGGTACGGTCTTGATCATTTCCATGACAGATTTGCATGTAACAAGCATCTTTCCCACACGAGCGTACCGTTCATATGTTGAGGTACTTTTCGTACCAAGAAAAGTTGTTCTTTCCATTTCCCTCGCAATATCGACTGTCCTTAATTTTTCAAACGGTATCTTATATTGTTCGGTAACAGTCTCTGTATATTTTATGGCACTGCTCATGAGGTCAATAAAGGAAATGTACATTTTTGTCTTCGACAATGATATATTTCGAGACCTGCTGATATTTATAACTTCTCACAGTGTCATGGTCTCCTTGTCATTTCGTACTATAAGAGCGACATGAATACGATCTCTTCCCTCATTTGTTTCAGAAGTTACCATTCCAACAAGAATTTTAGGTGCGGACAAGCGATGTCTACCGTCCACAATAACTAATTACTTGTCGGAATTTAGTACAATTATATCTCTTTCCTGGCTGGATAATTGTGAGATGCCAGTATACTTGCCGTCAATATCTTCACATTCAAAAGTCACAAAGATCATTCCGAAGTCAATTTTATACCGCTATTATTCAAAGGATGTAATGAGTGCATCAAGATGCTCGGTTCTGACATCCCTTAGAGCGTTCTTGACTTTTCTGACTTGACTGACTCGAAGCCATAGATATACAGTCACATAATTACTAAGACGAATGACGGAGAGCGCAACAGACCTTCTGCTATCGGTCTCCTCAGTACCATCCCTGTTCGCACGTTGAATTTTGATAACATTCATTGCTTGAGAATACCAGCAATGAACACTATCTTCTGATTCCAAATCACGGATGATTTCTGGGTTGGTACCTCTTTCATTATTTCCATAATACGTATATTCCCGTTCCTTATGCATTGACTTAATTTTTACATCGATTATTTTCACTCTGTCCAATATGTCATCCGGTACAGCCGTTGCCCATTTCACTACACTTCCTGAGTTAGTTCTAATTCCATCCATCAGCTTTGCTGAACCAACAAGGACTGCACTCACATCCGAACAATCAATTCCACGCCATCCTTGGGATGACTTCACCACTTCAACGGAATCATCATCCAGACAGTACAGCTCAACAGAAACATCTGGAACTATACCACTTACCGCTGCATTGGTACCGTTTTCCTCTCCAAAAATCAGCTTGTGGGATAGTTCTTCACCTCTTTCCGGAAGATAGCAATGCTTGAGACACTGTCCCTGTGCATATGCAGAAGATGACGACATAGTTGATTATAGAAGTATTATATTGTAGTTGAGAAATACTGAAGTCAGTTGACGACGTCTGGTTGTGAAGAAGGATATCGTAATGTTCAGAAATATTTAAAGTCAGTTTAGGATGGCTGGATGTAAAGAAGGATATCGTAATGTTGTACGCAATATATAGAATAAAAAGTATTGTGATTCGACAGTGAATTCGATTCAGTTGTATGACTTCGATAATCGGTTTGTTGTCTTCGTTATTATAAACGGAAATCTTGTTATCATAAAGGGATCTGTTCTATGACTTTCTTAACCGGACGGTGCTTCTGTAACGACACAATAATTGTACCGTGCACGGGTGTGTTGCACTCACCCCTGGTATATTGCAACATATTATTGCAGCGCAAAAAATTACTCGCAAATATTCTCGAACAATTTTCCTCCATATGGAGGCCTCCAGGCCCAAAAATTGCAGAAAATTAAATAATTGATTTTTTGTTGCAAACGGTTAAATATTTAATTTTCTGCAAAGAATTTTCCTCCACATGGAGGCCGAGAATTTGCAGGAAATTAAATAATTGATTTTTTACAACAAAAAAACCAATATGAAGGAAGTTTATAACATTTTTTCTTCGTCCGTTCCAGTCGTAAAAACAGGCCCAACCCGACGACGTGCGGGAAATTAAATATTTAATTTTCTACAATATTTACCAGATCGCAACATTATATAACTTTCCCGGGCATAATATCGCAGTATTACTACCGTTATATTACCTTTTTCACGTTCGTTCATATTCTTCCACCATCAACATCGACGATTCAGCCTCTACTCGATCAATAGGACCTCCCACAAGCGTCATCATACCTTTGCAGAAACACTTTCTTCAAAATCATCATATCAGAATAAACATCTACACACATAAAGTCAAATTAAAAGCAACGACGTACAATTCGATCATTTCAACAGCAACTTCACACTCCATATATTCTTCTGCACCAAAATCATCCACACGGATTTTACAATCAATTTCAACATTCTTCATCCCATTCCCCAACAGTTTTAAACATATTTTTCAACCCGAAACTGAGCAACACTACAACATGTCATCTTCAACCTCTACTGGAAAATTCTTAACTATGAAAAGTTCAGCTCCTGATTCTGAATTCACTCGATTCATGCTGTTTTCCTTTATTGACAGTTTCTCTGGTTCATCTTTAAAAGAAAACTTCAACTATAGGAATGTCAACTTTAAGAATTATCTGGAATGGTTGACGTTCCATGACGACCCTATTTCCAAGCGCATAACAACACGTTTCGAAAGCAAGGCGAATGACAGAAAAAAGCCTTTGAAACAATTTGTATTCGAGCCTATAGGAGCTAATGGTGACGTAGTCCTAGCAGAAATGGGTTCTCAGCAAGTGCGTCAGATAGCCCGTGCATCTCTAGCCATATACACATATGGTTGTAGAGATTAACGCACACTGTAAATGTTGACTGACTTGTTCACTGACAACTTCATTTCGACTGGTTTTTAGTTGGTCCAACATTCATTCACATGATCATCCAATCAACTGAGAAAAGATCAAGACGGAACCCATTCAACATGTATATCCCAACAACTTTCGAATGTCTCCAATTTTACCACAGCATTTCATTTGTCTCTGAGACAATGTCGAAAAAAAAATTCTAAGACGCGTAATTGAAATATTCTCAGCATCAAACATTTCACTGGTACTGGAATAGGGTTCGTTTTTCAAACAATTTTCAAGGAGTGGGCAAGACTCGCGACATCAATCTACATGCCTCTAGTCAGTACAATGATGTCACCGTAAATATTTTACAACTTAACAACATCAAGATTTGAAGTTCTTTCTGCAAGGAACGACGGTTTTTCCAGTTACTCAAGAAACAAAATTTACGGCAGATGATGAACCAGTCACTATCGAAGAATTGGTTTCCAAACAAGCTTGGAATAGAACAAACAGAGTGGACGCAGAATTTCGTTACATCGCATCTTCATGTTTTATCAACCTACAGAAAATAGTGTACAAAATTTCGTTGTACGACCCCGATGCCAACATAGAATCAACTCCATTGCTGAAAACTTTCTTTTTGAACCGCACAGTTCATAATTTTTGCAATGCTTTTCTGGTATATCTGTTCATGTCTCCGAGCCTCTTAACTTATCCGTTCCAGTTAGTAACAGTATGCAAGTTATCGAGGACGTTGATGAGAATATTTCGCCTTCAGAGGAAACGGAAACAGGTAATGGTAAACGTGAACCTTCACCGTCTTTCGAACAATTGCACAGAAATAAGAAGAAATCTAAAGTTGGTGGCAACCAAGATATGGAAATATCCCCAAACCAATCTTCGTATATACCGACAGAAGTTAAGAAGGAATATGATGTTGAACCAGCAGCTTCATGTAATCTGACAACAATGGGATTGAAAGCGATGGAAGTGCTGAAAATAAGTATGCAGAATTACTGTTGCTGCTATGAATTCTATTTTCAGTCCCTTACTGACAACCATGAAGATGCAATGGGTCAGACTCTACAAGATAATGTTCATTTCATTCTAACAAACTCTCCATACAACATTATATATATCAACGACTATCCAAATTCAGATCATGATCAGTTCACCGTAAAATATATGAAAGAATTGGTAGATTTATCTGAAAATGTTTTCACACCGGGAAGTCATGCGCATATTTTTTGTTCGGCAATGAATTTTTTTTCTTGGGTTCAACATATTAAGTCGAAGAAGGAACTAATACCATTGGAAAACCCCGAAGAGGATGAAATTGGAAAAGGATATAAGACTGAAATAAGTAATTTCAGTTTGGAAGAAACACCGCTCCATTACACGAAGACAAGGAGATGCTATGCATCAGATCCAAGAATACCCCGTCTCACGCATCTCTTCGCAGTTGAACATGCAGTACACTTCTGGAAGAATCGTATGGTATAGTATCACGCTTTGAAAAGGATAAACTAACGGCGTTCTGGGTTCATTACTTCTGTTCATCCCGGAACATGTAATGACATGAATAACATCCCGAGGGTCCCTATCAACGAAAAGGTATTTATTCAATCTCAGACGCAATCTTCCGATCAAAGACCAATGCTCCGACCAGAGCAAAAGTCAAGACAGTGGATGATGGATATTATCTTTTTTAAATTTACCCATCCTGGTGAGTTATCTTTGTATCCATGTGCTGGTACACTTTCTGCGGCAATTGCATGTGTGCTTCTTCCAAAACATAGAAAATATTTGGTGGTGATATGGATGATAATTGTTGGGAATACTTCTGAACAGAACTGGTCGAAGTTTTCGCTCGTCGGCTACTCAACGATGAATCATACATGTAGAGCACGGAAGAAGACCTACTTGCAGAACAACAATATTTGGAAGAGCTGGAAGCCATTGCTATGAAAAAGAGAGGGGATGTATGGGATATTCATCCTGGACTTCCTACAGTTCAGACTTCCCACAAGCACGTTCGTCA
>JAULBU010066424.1:0-10957 GCA_032358235.1 Odonthalia washingtoniensis
AGTGAGATTTTGATACGAAAAGGACAAAAAATTCTAACCAAGAGATGGTTGATACGAATATTCTTCAAAAGAATATATGAAATTTGAAAGGGATATGGATGAAAAACCGTTCCATAGGAAAAAAAGAGATAAAATTAGAAAATGAATGTGGGAGTGTAATACCCTGCCTAGTAGGCTCGGAGTGGGGGGTACGGTGGTAAGGGTGGTAGAAGAGGCCCGCGAGAGAAATATTTAAAAGAAGGTGGACTGTAAAAACCGTCGTGCAGAAGAGAGCACATAGTTGGAAGATCGCGTGCTTCAAACAGCCAGTTGCGTCTCTGAGAGGTCACACCGTGCGCCCTAATGCCCCCCGTGTTACACGCGGGGAGAAATTTCTGATAGCAGTTGTCCAGTATGTAGGTTAGTGGGTACCAGTGGTTGGTTTGCGTTCGGTCGTCTTCATCTCCGAGAAAGTTAGGGGGTCGAGTAGCCACCAGGGAAAATATGCCCATTCTAGTTGGTGTCCAATTGGCACCGACGAGACTTTATTATGTAGAACCGGTAGTGATTACAGTCCCGTAGACCATGGTCTGCGAGTATTCAAGCACTACAAGTGGGAAAGAAAGGAAAAGAAGAGTGCAAGTGTTGAGAAATGAGAGAAAAAGGGGAAAAAGAAATACAGAGACGGAAGAGGACAGGAGTAATAGGGATGGAATTAGTGTTGGTGACTTTCCAGTACCCGCCCCTGATGAGGTACTACAGGGATGTTAAAAATTATAGAGATAATATAATTAATACTGTCCGAATGTAACCAAAAGTTAGTAGGCACTTTGATAAAAAACTTAATTGAACTTTAAACTCCTTAGATATTCTTCTAGTGGTGAAGGTGGATTTGAAATAGCTGATTAATTTTACGTCCCTGATTACTACACAAATGAGATTGAGAAGAATAGAAGATGCTCTATAACGTAATCCGAATGGTTTTTATTATTTTTTAATACTCGAAAATCGTCACAAAGACACGGTGTCTTATCCCATATTGTTTCAATTCCCTTTACATCCAGTTACTGGATTTAGTACCAGAAAAGAATTATTATAACAATAGAAGCAGTATGTGCGACAATAATACATGTACACATGAGAAGCTTCTGGAAATAATTTGTTCAACTACGTGTACTCGTACTATAACCATTTTGTCTTTTTCTGTCAGTGGCGACCGGTAAATCACATTTATTGGAAGGTACGTGCTGCATCGCCGATTTTCTTATAAAGAAATCCATACAAACTGCTATAGTGGACCTTAAAACTTTTCCCAGTGTCCCCAACCAACGAGAATTGGTTTCAGTGTATACAATAGTTTTCGACTTTGAGTGTGCTGAAGCCAATCGCGTTACCGCAGCAGAAATATTTCCCAGATATTTTGATAACCCACGTGCACCAAACGAATCTCATCCAACCGTAACAGGATATGGGGTAAATAGTGTCACCACCACCACCGCAGCCCAGATTAAAGTCAAGCGCAAGTTGAAAAAGGTGCTGAAGATTGCACAGTGCGTCCTGATAGTTGATTGAATTATAATGGTGCTTATCAGGATGAAGAAACTCGAACCTCGTTAGTGGCTCCCACATGTGGAAATACTACGCCAATTATGAGATCAATAATGGACAAGTCATATGCCGTGGACGGTAATCTTCAATAATGTGCGTAACCAAGGAGGGAACACGACGGGTCAGGAGGAAGTTACTCTATGGATGGGATGAAAGAAATAGGCGTAGGTAGAAGGAGTGCAATACGAAGTGCGCAACTAGTTAGACTGCTTGTGGAAACGCGGTGTCAAATTAAACTTCCTAAAATTCCTTTCCATTGTGCATTGTATCATGTATTTGAGCGAAATTGATGCCTATAGTCGCAACGTCATCAACTTGTGGAGGAAATCAGATTTTAAAAAGATTAACGCTTGATGCGTAAATTCTTTTGCCGAGAGGTTTCGCAAAGCGAGCAGGACTAATACTGGCAAGTACTGAGTGAGACATGTTATGGAACGTACTATAGAGGATGAGGTAACTTATCATCAAGGTACGTTTATCACATGTTATCATCTGGAGAGGCTGATGAAAATGATTTGGAAAGGGGGACGAGACTCACTTCATGATCTATAGGGATAATGGTCGTACGATGGGATTTTTGAAGACCTTGATGTCAAGTATGTGGATACTGTCTCGGCCGGGGAAAGAATTGAAATGGCGGTACGTCCAAGAAGAGTTAGGGATGCCAAAGTTGAACCTTCATTTATGGTCTTCATGAACAAAGACTGAAATTATCCAATCCTTGGAACGCCTCATAATCGTCCGCGGAGCTGCGAACAGGACCACTTGGAAGGGCTGGGTGGATATGAGTGCCATGATAAAATGGATTTCAGAAAAGCTCATTATTGCCGAATTTTGGAATGGACAAAATCCCGTTTTTTTTAGTGCATATCATCTTGATATGAACCTATCATGATATTATTACCATCCTGTTTTGTTCTAAGTATCATAATTTATCGTCATATCTATTATCATGTCATTGTATTTTCATATCATCTTGTAGTTTCATGTCGTCATCATCATTCTTTGTCATTGTATCGTCATATCATTTCTCATAGCACGAACTGCTCGCCATTTTATCGATGTAATCAAAAACAGCAGATTCTGTTGCAGACGTAAATAGGCAACGTGATGCAAATGGACTCCGTTATGCTCGGAAGGAAATGATCATGAATGCAATGGAAATGAACAGTAACAGCAGCTGGGAGCAGAAATAGATTTCTTCATACCTTCAGCGTATAATTTGGGAT
Source organism: Odonthalia washingtoniensis (assembly GCA_032358235.1). Lineage (NCBI taxonomy): Eukaryota > Rhodophyta > Florideophyceae > Ceramiales > Rhodomelaceae > Odonthalia > Odonthalia washingtoniensis. The sequence continues at coordinate 2,817 of JAULBU010066424.1, forward strand.
CGTACAGAGTACTTTGATGGGATGTAAGTAAGAGAAGGTTCTATTGATGATAGCTGAAGCGATACAAATCGAGTGTAGTGGAATTTAAAAGGAACATTTTAATCATGTGAATTATATAATGGAATATACATTACTTCCGTTTAACGGCGAATAATGTATTTAAGGAAATAGAGTAAGACAAATTATCTTATGTTCATTAGGAAAATTAGCATTACTGACCAATAATGGTCACTCAATTGGTGTGTGTTACTCAATCTAGTAACTGGGTGTAGTAGTGTTCAACATTTACACAAACGGAGATCACTTTTTTGTTGACAACTAGTTGATTCGGTGTTGATAAACCACTAATAAATGGACGTTGCATACATGGACGTAAAGTATATGCAGAATTCCCCGTAAATATTGAATTGTATTTCATTTATTTCAAGGACATTTTAAAGGACATCCTTTCATCCACTCTCCCGAAAAAGACGTCAGATCTTGTTTTATTCCAACCTCTGGACCGTACTGAGAAAAATTGAGTCCATCGAGTGTGGTGATTATTTGAAAAATTAAACAATACATTATTTTTTGACCTGGATAAACTACTAGCTGATTAATATTATGAGCACTAGGTCTACAGATTCTAATATTCGTAAATCGATGAAACGAAACGCAGCGGTTTAGTGGGCCTCCAATATCTGGTTGGAATTACCATATAACATGGCTCTATTCCGCAAAAATTTCCCTCTTATAACTAAAATGTAACCGTATTGTTCGTTCATATTTCAAAAAGTTCCCAAAACATTTCAGACATTTTAGACATAAACATTCCAAATGCTTACTCTATATTGGACCATCTTACTGGTGTAACCAGTCTTTGGAGAAAGAAGTAGGAACTGCCAATTATATTACAGCTATACTGATTTCGTGATGAATGTCGTCCCAATTAATTTATCGTTTATTATTCCTATATCATTCTTTTTGAATTTAAAGTCTATTAAACATTGCTGATCGTAATATTTGTTTATGTTACATCTAGATAATGTATTATATAGATATTATTAACATAATTTGAAAGTTTTGTGATCAATATTCCCACGAATCCCCCGTAAAGCACATGTAGATCGTCTAAATTAGTATAAGCGCATGCGTTGCTCCTCATTTCCATAAATATCGTTGTTTGCGACCAATTTGATTCTATGGTCGGCTATGCGCATTGCGATGAAGATATTATTTGTATTGATTGTATATTGGGAGGGATTATAATTCGAATTCTCGGAGATGGGTGCACACACAACCTCATGATTTATTCAGTTTCTATTAATTTTCTGTCATTTCGAAAATTATTAATAGTTTCGGATTTTTCCAAAAAGTATTTACCGTAACTTAATTTTCATCCAATTATGAAATATAGATTTAGTAAGAACATACCACGAAAAATGATACGAAATTCGTGACCATCGCAAAAGTTCTACTGAAAAATGTTGCACAGACGTGCTGAAGGTACCTCCACATCAGGAGAAGGAATGGGATCAACTCTAAAGCGAACAGATTAAGATGGTAAATATGAGATGAACGACTGAATCTGAGAACTGATACGTTATTGCAGACACCTGGAACATAAAATTGAAACGATAACTACAAATTCACAATCAACAAATTATGAAATATTTCTGTAATGTGGAAAGAATTTCATGCTTCTAAGTGCCTTGAATTTGTACGAACCTCTTCGGACTAACAAAAAACTATTTCCTTAACTCAAAAAAAGGTTTGATTGTTGACCGTCCTCCTTCCTACAAGTAGCATTTTTCGGAATACTTTAACATGGAAAGGAATGCCACCGTTTATGTCTTTCAACTTCTCTGCATCATTCTTGGGAAAAGGATTTCAATTCTGAAATTATAATGCATAAAAAGTTTTGAGAAATATTGTTATACAAAGATAAACACATTGAAATTACATTTACTAGACCACGTCGTAGAGGAACTATCGAGGTTTGAAAGTTTAAGTATATTATATGCGTCACGTTATGATCAATTCAATATATACTTCAAGCCGTCATATAGGTCTACTTCTAAAATCATAGCGGACACGAATGGATGAAACAGTTAAAGTTATGGGGACAAAAATTTATTCTATTCTTCGTAGTTCTCATCATGCTACATTTATAAAGCGAGGTTCAAACCAGATACCTTTACAAAAATTGACGGAGTAAACAACGACAGAACGATGGACTGAAAACCCATCTATACATTTGGAACGGGATGGGGTCTCTATTACCTTGCAGAAGATTGAAGCTATAAGACAAAGAAATGTACTGTCTAACGAAGCCCCAAACCAAATGCTTACTCTGATACTAAAAAACCTTTCACGTACCAGTTCAACGGTCTCAACGGAACTAATTCGGAAGTATTCACCATAGGAATGTTGCTTACAGACTCTGAAATTGCTGTTACACTTGTCAAGTTGTAGTACATATTTGGTAGCCGTCTTACGATGTTGTAACAGTATGATAATTCGAAAAATATTGTCATTTATAATGCTCCACTGCAACATTTACGCAAGAGGAAACGTATATTTGCAACCACACAATGTGGTCCCAGAAAGAAGTAAAGGGACAGTTCCATTTTTATGAAGGGTGGTCATGTAAATATACCTGTTTACTACCTAGAAATGCCCTTCTCCTATTCCATATGAAACATTCTCATAATATGAACAAAAAATATGACTTTCGTACAATACATGTAATTCATTCACCCACTGGACAATATAGGCTAAATCGTGAACTGCCTATGCTTGCGTTGGACTACAACGGATAATGTGGACTACACAAAACCAAGTACAGACACATCATCTGTGATAACATTTTAGAGACAGGAGAATGACGATATCATTTATTTAGTCACTTTATGTTCATCTTTACATGCGTTGCGGTCAAATTTTGGAATTGATTCTTTTATCTAACAGTTACCATGGACAACGCAACGGTTCTTCATTAATTGTTTGTACAGGGAACGGCAATCACTGAAATCGGTACAAACCGAAATTGACGAAGATAACGACAACATATAATATGGATGTACGTATTTTCACTTAAAATTACAAGTTCTGTGCTTCTAAATTTTCCTCTTAATTTCCATTCTCCTCCAAACTTTCTTCATCATCAAATAACGTACTTCGCACAAGTGCTTCAACGTATGGATTGCCAAGTTTATCAATAATTTTCCAATCGCATTCTATTTTTATGATTCAAAAGTCATGTATAATTCTACACTGTATACCTATATATTGCCAAAACCAGTTTGATTATACTACAATGAAATGTTTGTTTGTACTTGCCGTAACAATGATTGTTATTGTGGCCTCACGTTCCAATTATCCAAAAATTTGTTCCGCTTTCCCCACTTCACAAATTATAGTACTTCCAACTCTTCAGGTGCCTATTCTTCTACAAAATTTCATATTTTTCCAATCAGAAAATCCGTTGCCTGTTTCACATACTTAGAAAGATTTCGTTGAATTTTTTTGACAACCCCTCCACCATATTATTTCACAATTACCAGCTTCACAAAGCTATTTATCCATGCATCTACACGGGGAATACGTATTATACTTCCTTCCACAACGTCCCGTTCTTCGTCGTCATGTATACATCCAATTAATTCATGCAATAATGTAGGACCTATTTAATTCCTAAACAGACTCAGAATTTCTTCATCCTTGTCGTGACTGACAACGTCATATTCCCCTTGATAATCTCCGTTACGTAATTGTACATCTGATATATTCGCAGTACGATACCAGGACATGTCTAAAACACCGTTTCTATTGGATTTAATTAATTTCCTTTTTGAGACAGTTATTAAGTTTCGCTTCGTTCCTTTTAATTGAATCAAGACAATAGAGACCCATACCCAAGTACTTCAAAACATATATGCTTTGCAGTTCGTTTCTTTTGGCTATAGAAATCGAATAGCAGCTGTCTGAGACGTCCTTATAATGTACAGACTTTTTAAAACTCTTCTACAATCTCATTCCTCATTCCTTCAGACTGATAGATGTGTATGATTTTGCCAGATGAAGATTCGGATCAAGGTAACGAAAATAACATATCCTTCTTGCAGTTGATGGAAAGGATATATATTTTGTTCTTGCTGAAAATAACCTTGAATGGTGCTGGTAAAATCATTGATCGATTCGGCGTTTTAATTACATTCTCTAATACAATCTCACGTCCGCATGTCCGGTTTCTTACATTTCGATCCTGATTTGGGACCAATTCACAAGTTTCCTCAAATCCCCACTTCTGCATTCTCACGTCTACTGTAAGTCTAACCCCAAATATTTCAAGGATACTTGCCTTACCGTCCTGTCTACGTACTTTCCACGACTCTTGTTATTATTGGACACCTAGTCCAACCCTCAAATATTTCAAAGGTATTTGCCTTATCATCCTGTCTACGTACTTTCCACGACTCTTGTTATTATCTGACAACTTTTTAAGAAGTTTCTAATTTAGTATCTCTAAACTCCGTACCATACCTTTCATTTCAATATTCTTCCCCTCCAGTTTCAAAACTTCCGATTGCAGAGCATTTATTGACACCTCTTTACTCATTACTTCGCGTGATTTTCATTCGCAGATACCTTGTACTCATTCATCATCACAGAAAGTCTTTCTTTCACTGCGGTCAATTACCGAACTTCTTCTTCCAACTGCCTGTTACCTTCCAATCTATCTTTCAGCAGATCCAATATCTTTCATGGAACTATCTCTATCTCTAACATTTCGAATATTATCTGGAGTACTGTCAAGAACAGCACTGTCTATTCTAGACTCCATACCATCGGCATTACCATTTTCACCACTTATATGTTAGATGAATATTTGTTTGGACTAGTGCCGCTAATTATCCATCTATTCGGTTTCCACGACCCCCACGATACCTACCTCTTGATAGCGCTAGACCTCTACTACGCCTTTCCACAGATACGTTTGAACTCGGTCTAGAAAATTCATCTTCCACAGCATTATTTACATGGACTGCCAACTCTTCGCGATTTAAATGGGGGTTTCAAAATTCCCAGCGATAACCTTTTTCTGCAAACAATTACAAAAAATTGTTGGTGTCACAATGTTATGAATGATTTATTTCGTATAGTTGCAAATACAACCTGTCCATCACAGACTGTATAAGAAACAAATTGCTAATGTACAGAATTTGTAAATAACTTACTCCATTATAATCAACTTTTACCCGTGTTGCTTACCACATACTGATTACGCACATCATCACTGATCAGGTGAATAATGAGTGTGTGGCAAGTAACATGGTGGCATCATGTTAAGAACGTTGGTTTAGCATTATTCACATGATGTTTATCATCTCAGCCCAATGGATCATGCTTACTCCACATGGTGCACAAATTTACACATACTACGATACCTGATAGTACTACACACAACGTTTTGTTTCTGAAACAGTAACCTGTTACTGAGATTTTATAATGGTCCTAATTATTATGTAGGATTTAATATTTACCTATTCCCATGCTCATTTCGAATGCAATTCAATTATTAAAACAAAAGAATTTCTTATTTTCACAAAACAGAAACAACTGAGAACAAGATAGGGAGAAGAAGAATACATTTCTTCGCATTTTGAGACAAGGTTCTTGGACATTTCAGTCAACATTTCACTTCCTTTCACGGAAACTTCTCACAATTGCAGCAGTTATTTTCTCACAGTCTTCAACAGATGCAAAATAATTTTAGAATAATATTGTATCAAAGTAGGCGCACCGGATGATAGTTATCACTTATTCCACCTCCTTTCTTCCAATTTTTGCTTGTAATATGTTTAAAGAAACAGTCAACGCTGGTTCAACACATGAGATTTTCTCTTGTACATTTCCTGTACAAGTTCATTTGATGACGATGCACGAGCAGTACTTTTCCACTACTACCTGTCGACTGTTGGATTCCACATTTTTCCTATCCGTAACATGCATGATAATTAGAGGTGTTTAGGTACACTTTTCTTGTTTGCAGATCTAACTATGTCGGGACGGAAAATATGTAAGTATTCCGATATTTTATGCGCTATGAACAAAATGACAACCTGATACAATTTAGAAATGGTGTGAAAAATATTTCGTACGTACGTCATATAATTCAGAGCCAGTATCATACATCATGATATTTTTATTTGAAATACCATACTTCCATACCTTCATTCACAGTAATTTTAGCCACATGACATGTGGTGCCTTCTTTGTGGGTGAGGACACACTCCATATCGCTGATAAACAACATGTGACAAAAAATCCCCTCTACTTAATTCGTTAATTAATTTGTTTTCGAATTGTACTTTTTTTAATATTTTATGCACTTATTTTTCTGAAAATAATTTACAAACATAAGATTTGAAATTTTATTCATAATAATACATTTTCCAATTTTCAACAGAATACAGCCCCGTCCATTTATCAATTAGTGCAAGCATACATCCGTTATGTACCTTTTCGGTTATTTAATTTAGCAATGATGAGCACCTTAAAGACAATTTAACACAATTCCATTAATTGTTCCCACCATCACATGCTCACATTCTTCCCCTCAACACCAGTTTCTTCACCTGATTTCAACCATTACGGATCAACTTTCAAAAATCAGCGCGGCACATTGACAGTTCAGCCATCATTCATATGTAACGGCGACTGTTACCTGTCGCTTTCCATCGCAACAAGTGCACCACCGTTTTCGCAGAGGTACGTATACATCTAATTTTTACTCATAACAACATTCTATTATTACTGAATTCATATTTATTGAAAGTATTTTCTTCAATTCTATCTTCCGTATTCCGTGTATAGGTAAATTCTATTCTTTCAGTATTCCGGTTTTGCGAACAGGTTTGTTCCGTTTCATTTCTGTTTTCCCATTTCATCTTCTGTTCATATACAATTCAATACCTTATTTTCTATTAATAATACATATTTAAGTGATATCGATATGCCAGAAGATCAACAAGGTATGTCTCTTCACAGAGATGAAATGGATATGAAACTACAAAGTTTCATTATATATTATGATATACTAATTAATTGAGAGTTTTTGCTGTTGCTTTTAACTGTTTCGTTCTTCTTTATATACAGATTTATTATTTCCTTTCAGCTTTCTCTACTTATTACAATGCTTACAATTTCCCTTGTTATCTCGTTTTTATATTTATACTTTTGTTATTGCTATATTTTTAATGATATTTATGGATATCATTTAGTATGATACCATTATCATTAATATTAAGTATAACATGTATACCGTAATTGGTGTACATTTATGAATATCATGTAGTATGATACCACTATCTTTTAATTAAATATAACATGTATACCCTAATTGGTGTACATGTATTTCAATGTATATTGCACATATTGTATATATCAATCCCATATAAAATCATATTCTTCCCATAAATAACCCATGTATACACGACAACCGGCAGTACCCATCCGCTTTTCCATTCTAGGAATGAATGATTTCTGGATCCACCATTCCGATTCCGTACACAAATTGGATGGATACGTGTAGGACACATGTGATTTTACATTCAAAAGTGAATATGACTTCCATTCTAAACTACATTTATTGTAGAATTTTATGAAGTATTCATTCGCTCTCTCATACAAAATGAGTAGTCAGGTGCCTAGATTACATACAAGAAATAGTTCAACTATTGTAGAATTTGTTGCATGGCTCATCCATTCGTTACAGTACAATTTGTAGTTATTAATACAGTACACATACATAGAAATTTCCGGTGCTTGAAAGAAATTTTCAATATCACATCCGTGCCCTTTTCCACACTCTGCATGGAAAAGATAATGGCACATACATTTTATCTTCAAATTTTGTAGATATTTTATTTTATTACCGTCCATAACCATTCAAACACTGTAGTGTTCTGTATGTAACCTACACGGACCCCTAAATTTTCATGGCCTGGTTTATGGTAACTACAACTCAAAAATACGCCATTTGAATGTTGGCATTCAGTTCCGGAAACACAGACGATATGAGACTTTCGACAGTTCCAATGACGATCCGTCTTATCGTCTTGCTCCTCATCGCGGCTAAATATACAAGAGCAGTAGAT
>JAULBU010066435.1:0-10957 GCA_032358235.1 Odonthalia washingtoniensis
AGTCCTGATTTGTATCGTGCGAGAAATTCATATCAAAACATAAGCGACTACAGAGTAAATACGTTGTCTACTCAATTTATACGAGAACATTACAGTTGCAACGCATTCTTATGGTGTACATTGTATACGCATGGCGCACAATGTGTATATATCATTCATTGAACGTGACAGTTTGTCTGAAATATTCGAATACAAGGTGACACGAAGGGACATCGGAACATCGGGAACTTCGGTTTCGTTAAAAATCCGAAGAAACTTGGCCTTTATTTGAGGTGCACTTTGGGTGTATTTCGGGTTGAACTTCGTATTGCTTAAAGTTTTGGCATTGACATTTCCCGAAGTGACATTTGTGACATTGGGACGTTTCACATGTGTTATTGGCAATAAAGTTGCCATCTACATATGTATGACTGTTGAAATGGGAATCAAAGTTGATTTTCAAAAATGATATCGAACCATGTGAAAAAATGGTGCTCCTGTAGTATTAGCGTAGTTGCAAATTACGTTGTGGGTCTTCGACCGGCCCAGGTTCTTGTTTCGGTGCTTCTCCGTCGGTGGAGTGTTGCAGCGAACAAAAACATGAAATAAAATCTGATTAGATTTTCGTGAAGACAAGGACAAGTTCCTGCTTTTCGGCTACTATTCAAAGGTAAAACAAACATGATCAAACAGCATAGAAAATGAATTCCAACAAAGTAGTAGGGTAATCTCGGTCGCTCTTACCAATAAATATCCCATATATGTACTTAAATAGCGTAGGATACTTTCACATTCCCCCACCAATAGTCTCGCTTATTGATGTCATATTCATACGCTCTATCCATTGTTCCACTGCGGTATTTTCAGCAATTGCCTTGAAAGCCAGTGAAAGAGAATGCTCCTCATAAATACTTGGAGAGTCTTCACGCACCTTACTGTATACTCTTCTCAGGAATGCCTAATAGCGTTCTTCTTCGTCTAATGCATTGTGGCTGTTAATCCCAGATGGATGTTTCTTAATTCCTGCGCAGTTCAGCAGGCTATCTTAATCAACACTTTTGAGCTGCGATCCTTTATCAGTGTCTATAATGTAGGGGTATCCAACATATGGAGAAACCCAGATACGCAAGAATGCCTCCCAAGTTTCAGCAGAGGTTTCGTGTTTCATAAAACAGGCTGCGCTGAATTTTTTATTTCGGCCCACGTTATGTAAAATTGTTTCATCTTCAAATTTCATAAGATAGAGCGATACTGTTCGATTGAACACACATTATGCGTTGGACAGTGACACTCTTAATCTGTGTGGTGCATATTCTTCTCTTTAAAATACATATCAAGTAGATTGTATCTTCTATAGGTTGGAAAAGACTTGTTTGATACTGTGCTTGGATATGCACGTTTAATCACAGAAAATATCTTGTATGTTTGAGGGTGATAAAAATGTCTGTGGAGATTTCTCAGTTCGGTTTCAGTCTATAGAATGGACGTTATCCACTCAACGTAAGCGTGACCTTGTTTTCGGATCATTGAGAGTGTCCGCTCATCGCACTTTGACCGTACAATGTCACCCTTGGAGTTTAGAATAATCTTAAATTTTGTCATCACGTAGAGACCAAGCAAAAGTGGGACATCAACATCCACGAAATGGGATGATATAATTGCAAAGTGAGTTTCTGATACAGGAATTAGCTTCACAATTCCTAGACCTGCATGAAGACCAGATCCGAATCGGAATAAATGCTTTGATGGGTCATGATTTAAGGGCTCGGTGACTAGCTCACAGTGAAAAATTTCCTGTTTCTTTCCTATGACAGTTATTTGAGAACCAGAGTCAACAAATGACCATTCAAACCTCTCACTTGTTCCTGATGTGAAGTTAATGTCCATTTAGAGTATGTTGAGGTCTTATTTCACAACCAAATCCCCGTCTTTATTAACATGTGATGTTGATACGAGGAATCAAGCTACTGGACTAGCGCTCACAAGTCCTTGTGAGAGCTAGTCTAGTATCTCAAGACATTAATCGTCGGCTGATCCAGATATGTCGGTATCATCCATCTTTTGACATAATTCGGCGAGTAAAACATGTAAGGTGTGAGGAGCTTACAGAATTTTCTTTTCAAGGTAGTCCAGTTTGTGTGCTGCGGCGTTTCGTGGTTTCGGGAAGTCCTTTAACATGTGACCAGGATAGTCGAAATTGAAACATCCAACAATAGACAATGGGTTGTATTGTTTCCTTTTGGCACTGTTATTATAGCGACAGATATAATTCTCGCACGAATGACGTCCTTGTCCAGGTAGTTAATACTAACCACATGATCTGCATTTTCAAGAATTTTCTGACATGTCCTATCTCGCAGCATAACTATCGTTGCTTCTTTGAAAGTTATAGTGCGGCTTCCAGTTCACCACATATATGTTGAAAAGACAATTGATGTGTTGTAACTCGAGAAAGCGGGACAAATAAAATCCGAAAACTGCGCTTCGTAAGAAATGGAGGAGATGGGCATCTCCACGATGTGATACAGGAACCTGACGAGATAGCTTAAGTATAAGTTTGTATACTTTTGCAAGCGGGTATGATACCGCCAAACTTTCCCCGACAAATTTACTGGCCCTAAAAATGTTCAGATGAGTTTTCACCCGTGTTTGAAGTAAAGGTGAGCTCCTGATTTGTCATGAAAATTGATTGCTGAATGTTAACAGTGTAGGTTTGTACACGATCCAAGTAGAACCACCTCTTAGCGTTTTTGCTCAAGATTTTGTGCAAGTATTGTAGTTTTTGGTTCTGATTCAGGTTGTAGTCCCGAAAGCTCTGCAGATAATTGTCCATGAGTTCCATCCAGTATTCTACGAGGTCTACACTAAACTTCATATCCCTGTTTTTAGACATACGTCAACGCTGTGAGCAACACGTTCTTCGGAAAAAAATTTCCGGTTGTCCCTCATTGTGTTGAACAGCTTGAGTGAGTACTGGTAGTACTGGATTTGAAAGATTATGGCGAACTCGACGACCATTTGCCACTATGAGTGTTGCTAATTCTACTTCTTCTGCTTCTCGACCCTCGGATTCACTATACAAACCGAAAGATAACGTCATTTTAACTCGACGTGATGAGTATCGTGGTATTGAAACACCTCCAGAGTCTATAAAGTTCCTTAACGCGATCCAAACGTTCTGCGTTTCACAAATTTATTTGCAGAAAAGATGTGCAGGGAAGAACAGTTCAGTTACGTATGCTCTTAATTCGTCTCCTTAAATTGAGTTTAATAGAGAGCGAAGAGATGCTATGAATCCAACCTGAGTTGGTGAAAAACCTCCCAAATGTGATTGATTTAAATACTTCATGAAAGACGTGTAGTCTGTATGTTCCTCCTCTGCCCGACTGGTTCCGGTTTCGGTCATCCTGACGGGTGCAGTTTGTTCCGTTTAGTATGACCGATTTCCTTGTTACAAATTGTTGAATAGACTTTCTAAGCACGCCAAAATTGGCAATTAATGTTTCCTATGTGCTTCCACTGTTTGAGTTGCAACAGTCTCCTAAATCAGCGAAATTCGAAAAAAACATAGAAACTTCGTTGTGTTTTGTTGTGTTTTCTGTTTCCTTCTTCTAATATTGAATTTGTACGACGAGATACTCCGTCTAGAAAAGATAAAAAAACCTTCATTTTTTTCATTTCCTTCTTTTGGCACCTTAATGCTAACGACGAGACACCCCGTCCAGTAAATCACCCCCGTCGACACGTTTAGTTATAAAAATCTCGGCCCTAACAGCCTAAACACGGTTATCCCATCGTTAGAGTTCAGCAGCGTCAGAGTAGAACTACGCGTACGAGCCCAGGTATTCCTAGACAGATCGAAGATAGTAGACGTAAGGAATTACTTAAGAGACCTTCAGTAAGGTGCCTTGTAGTTCAGTACAGCCCTGGTACTATTCCGTTGGTTCAAGTATCCTGTCGATGCTTCCTGCCGGCACGTGCTTTAAGAGAACCTCCAAATGCGTAACGTGACTCCAGTTGAATGAAAGAGTGTTTAAATAAAATATATACTTACTAATTAGTATAACATTAACGTAGTTTCGAGTTACTTTGTGGGTCTTCCACCGGCCCAGATTGTTGTTTCGGTGCTTCTCCACTGGAGGAGTGTTGCAGAGAACAAAAACATGAAGTGAAATATGATTCGGTATTCGTGAAAATAAGAACAAGTCCCTGCTTTTCAGCTACTATTTATAGGAAAATAAAAATTATTCAAACAACGAAAAAAATTCATGCCGACAAAGCATTAGGGTAATATCAATCGCTCTCACCCATAAATCTCCCTATATGTACTTAAATAGTGTAGGCTACGTTCACAGTGCCTTGGATGTACTGGGGTTGTATACTGGGTGTACATGGCGTTCGGTAGGTTTACGGAAGGTGTACACTGGTACAGAGCCTAAAATGGGGGAAGGCCTCTGGCGTACGCCAATTGAACTACATGTGAAAATGGTTTCCCGTGGGTGTTCCTTGGGTATACAATGCCTACTATGAAAGAAGTATATATTGTTGTGTAAATTGGGCGCACTGGGCGCACAATAGGTAGACACAAACCATTATTCAGTATCGCTTTGGTGTACATTGGATGTACGTGTCATAGACGTACAAAAATGACTATACTAAGTACACCCAATGTGATCCGACAACACTTTGCGGACAGTCACCTCTCATTCTCTGCCTCTCCTCCCCTCTCTGCCTAAGCACTACCGTCTTTCTGCATAAAAGTAACACATACATATTTCAAATTTATCAAGACTCCGAAGTGTTTGTTCCATAAGCGTTTGTTCCACAGACCGACAAGGAGCTACTGAACATCCGTGACGCATCATACCAGAAGTCACTCGTCCACCGATGCATACCAAAAATCATGTCTCCCCCACCGATGATGCATCATTACATCGGACAATGGGAAAGGTATTAGAAAGAGGTCCAAACAAGGCGAAAAAACTAGTGTAGTTGTCATTTCAGAAAAAACAGACAGGATGCATTGGAGCCTGAGGCTGTGCCGTGCTGGTGGTTTTGGCAAGAAAAGAAGTTATATTACTTGAAGGTACCGGTGGTGATAGTTTGCTATTTTGTGTACAGGTTGCTTTATTATCTACGACTACTAATGGAGAAAGAAGGATACGTTTTCATACTATTTTCATTCCTTTGCTGAATAATTCGATGGCAGTACTGATGACAAAATTTCAGGCTGAGACACCATGCATTCTACATATCATACTAAAAGTGTTAGTGGAGAATAGTATTGCGCCACAAGGGGCAATAATATTGTCTTCCATCCTGAAATGTCATTCGCTTTTGCCTTTTCAATGAACGGCGTTCATTGAAAAGACAAAAGCGAAGCGAAAAATTACATTACGATACTAATGTATATATTTCAGAACTAATATATAACATACATGGACTTCGTTTCACGGTGGAGTTCGTCAATGTCCAGAAAGGGAAAATGTAGACAATGGAAAGAAACACGATTATAAACAAGAGGGAAGTATAATTTAGAAAAACTCCCGCTCTCGTCTCCGCGACGGTGTTACAGTCCACCGCCGCCGCGTGGAGCTCACTCTTCACTCTGCCAACCCTCTCACCAATAGGTACCCCTCAAATCCACGCTGGATGTGGTACTACACTGGTATCCAAGCCTAGAAGACGGCAAAAACACAATCTTCACCGCTATCTACAACTACACTACAATGTCCAATAGCTCCACTACACCATCACTTCCTATCCGCAAGAAACATCTGGACGAGGATCTATTCGGCCTCCAATCTACAACCGTTCGCCAGAATACAGCGGATACATCTCGTACGTCCCCGGTCATCCACTCCAGAGGCACTTTACACATTTCCGCCTCCCTTCCTACGGGAAGCTCCCCACCTGCCCCAATTGACCGGATCATTGATGTTGACGAGAGTGCATCGACGTCGATCAAGAAGTCGGCCTTCGGAGCCGTATATGGTCCACATTCCGCTGCTGTCAGCACAGTTGGACCCCCACCGAACATTCAAAGCATAAACCGTTGGGTTGAGGACACCCGTTACACGCCCACCCCGCTCCAGTTTTTTGACATGGTGCGTCGCTTGGATCAGTTCGATGCGGAACTTCGCCGATTTGGGCACGAATGAGCAAACGGAATTGGACCATGGGGTCCAACAGGATGTGATGATACTGGGTCGTATCGAGTCTATCGAGACTCCTGTGTTTGAGCTCGAGACGAAGATGGAAGAAATGACGAAAACAGTTTCGTCTTTCACGGTCCCGGATGTTTCTGAGTTCATCCAACTAGAGAAACTCGCCGACACTATATAGCAACTTACATCCCAGGTCGCGGGCCTCTCTTTACGCATTGACGACATCAGTCGTCGCCTTTATTCTTTGGAATCAGTGCCCGTCACGAGCGCGGATCACTTCTCGTGCCCAAAACCAACTCCTATACAGGCGTATGCGCAACATTTTTATCAGGTTGCTTCGACCGGCAACCATTTTCCCATCCCTGTATCGTTTCACGATCGATCCGTCATCGCTGACGGCGACAATCCGTTGACTTGGATCCCCAGTGCGCGCACAGAGGCTAACCCCGCCTCTCAGCTTGCACCAATGACAAACCCAACTCCTCTGCCCGATCTCATCACGGAGGCGGACACGCCCGCCTCGCTTCCTGATGATGGGAGTGAATAATACCTTCCCCCACTGATGCGCAGTTATGCACCAGGCCTTTCACCGCTTACTACTATGGTGAAGGCCTTCCATACACTCGTCGACTATCGAAACTACCGGCTCCATAATACGTCCGTCGTCATGACGGACAAGGAGCATAAGCACCTCAATTCTTTAAAACAAACCATCGATGCTCGTTTCCCGTCCATCGGAAACTTCACTGGTTCCGACGACATGCTTGTATTCGCCTTCCTATCGGAAATGGTTGGGGAATATAACGATCATTTGGTCAGCGAGGGTGCAGAAGTCCACACCCTTGCTTCATACTTGTTGAAACAGGCACGGTCTCTCTATGGTTTGAACATCCGCCCCGGACGTTCCACGAAAACGTCTCGACTACGCGCTACCTGGCCTTATGCTGTTCATGCCCTTTTGGAACTTTTTGTCAACGACGAATTACTCCGTGCCAAACATCGCGTCATTTCGGACGCGCAACAATCCGTGGGCGAATCCGTGGACGCATATGACTTGAGATTGGAAGATGCTGCCGACCGTTGTCAAAATGCATTTCCAACGACGGAGTTGATCAACAAGTTCGTCTTGGGTTTGGACCCGGCAACTTGGTCATTACTCCAAACACATCTCTTCCAGCTGCCTCCGTCGAAAGCCCAGGACTTTCAGGCTACCAAACGCCTGTCTGGCCGCTGCGGGTTGACGGCTGAGGCCATGAAAAATCATACGGAACCAATCGTGTCTTTGAAGTCCCTAGAACAGGCCCCAACTCCTCTCGACGTCGTACCCCGTACGATACGCGCCGCCTACCGTGTTTCATATTCCGACGGTGACGGGCCCGTACAACCCGTAATTTACCACTTCCACTCCTCCTACGAGCTAGCCTTGGCCACCAGTATCCTTGGGGGAGACTTCGGTCGTCACCAATGCTGCCCCTTCCCCTTTGGAACTCCGCGATCACATCCCAGCGCTCTCGGAAGACCAACTTTGCGACGTTACCACACGTTTGGAGAACGTCTTCATGGTTGCAAGTAAATCAAGCCCGGAAACGAGGCGAATTCCGCTCTCAAGAATTGCGACATGCTCTAGAAGCTCGACCTTAAAAACAATCCATCGGACGTGAGCACATAGCGGAGCTCACATTGATGGAACGACAAGTCGAGTTGGCCATATAAGCCATTCCATCCGACTATTGGACGATCAACTACTGGACCTACCGCAAATTCGGTCATTCCACCTCCACATGTCCAAGCTTGACGGTGCAACAGCGAATTTTCTTCGCTTATTGTTATTACCGTCACCAAATTGCCGCGAATCCAAGAGCCGTGAATTGGGTTACACAGTACTCCGTCCACTGTGCAGAAGCGGCGTCGGATCCTGGTCCAAAACCCAACAGCTTATTACGGAGCACCCACTCGTAGCCGTAACGTCTTGTGCCGAGACAATGGGCGCAACATGGACGACAATTATCGTCCCACTTTCCTGATACTGGAATCTACAGCACCTGCAAGCGGTGAGACCAGGAATGCTGTAGATGACCAGTAAAAAGAGCGGGGAAATAGTTCAACGACCACAATCGACTACCCCCGCGTTATTGACCGGTCGTTCTCTGAACGGGGCACTAGTGGAGCATACGACTCTACTAAAATCATTTTGTCTGTTAGTGTCTCGCGTGTCCCCCACACCTCATCACCTCTTTCTTCCATCGCCAACCATGATGAATCGATGGAAACCACGACTTTTCGTCTCCAGTGCCTCCGTGAAGACAAGCTGGCCGTTAACTAAGCCGTCGACACCGAGCGTCCCCACCAACTTGTTCGTCTAAATGAAAGTGACCACAAACTGGCTATTGACTTAAATCCGGCTTAACGGGCGGGGTCTTTGTAGTTGGCCAAGACCATTCAAATCCAGTCCTTGCCCAGCCAACTCCGCCCGCAGATGAGACGATCCTTTCTTTGTCCTTCTATTTGATGTACGCATTGATAGGCCTGGTGGCCAAAACGATGCTGCAGACCCATGCTGTCTTAGACACGGGGCCCGGTTACAACATTGTCCACCAATCGGCCCTGCCTCCTAGTTGGAGAACACACTCAATCTACAACGAAAAAACTGCGCCAACTTGGGAATGCTAACGACAATGCACTTCGCCTTCTTGGCGCGGTTTTGTTGCGTCTCATACTGGTGAAAGCAACGTATATATCCAGCTTTTATGTCGCGTCCTCCTTAGCCTGCGATGTTTTGATAGAAACTATGTACCTATCACGATTCATCCGTGAAATTTGGTACATCAACGGCACTGTCTAAATAACAGGGGCATCATCTTGGGACATAACAAGGTTTCCACCGATGACAATGAATTGGTGCAGGGACCCTTTATTCCTGCTTGTGAACCGCTCCCCAAAACAAGGACACGCATCCGCATCTTCAAATCAAGAAAGATTTCTTCAATATCTCAGGCGTACTTCCGCGTTGTCACCAGGGTTTACGGCACGATTCATATCGAGCCGAATAATTCCCTGTTCACGCGAACCGATCTCCGCATCTCCAATAGAACGCACGAGGTCCAACGAGGATCACCCTCCCGGATATTCGTCACCAATTTCACCCACGCCCGCGCCCCATCTCGATATATATATGAACGTTACATACGCGGTGCGTCACTCGACCGTCCTAGTTTCGCTCACTGGACGGTGCGCGAGTGAGATTGCAACATTCCCTGTTTTTACCCATCAACGTCGTTCAAGACGTCCAAAATGAGCGACGAGCGCCTCCACCAACATCACGCTTCTCCCCATACAAGACGATTTTTCCCACGTTAAAACAGTGGATGGCCCAATTGTCGACCCCTTCAACGAATCTCCACAAGTAGATCTAGAACCCACGCACCATTGGCGTGACACTGTTGACCTCGCACAAGTCGACGATCCCTCCCTCCGATAACGCATCATTTCCATGTTGGAAACTCATCAGTCCATGTGAAACGGTCACCTGGGGGAAATTAAGGCGACCGTTCATCGTCTAAACCCAACACGCGACTGATCCATCAGCAACCATACCGGGCTGGCCCGAAATCTTGGGCCGTCCTAGAGGAACTCATCCAATCCCAACTTGAGGCGGGGGTCATCCAACCCGCTCAGAGCAAATGGTCGAGCCCCATCGTTTTAGAACCCAAATACGATGGGACGATTCACTTTTGTGTCGATTAACGGCGTCTCAATAATACCACCATCCCTGATACGTACCCATTACCACGTATGGATGACTGCATAGACATCCTTGGCAAAGCAACAGTCTTCACCACCCTCGACGATATTGGCAGATGCCCGTGGAACTACAGGATAAGGACGAAACTACCTTCACCTTCCACTGCGGCGAGTTCCGTTACACACGGATACCCTTTGGCCTCCGCCGGCCACTTTCCAGAGCTCGTTGAACATAATCCTCACCGGCGTCTATTGGAAAACTTGCTTGGTGTACTTGGACGACGTCATCATATTTTCCAAATCCATGGAAGAACATGTGAAACAGATGATGACGTCCTTGAACTCCCGGGTAATGCGGGCATCTATCTGAAGCTCCGTAAGTGCGCATTCTTCTAGCACCAGGTAAAATACCCCGGACACGTCCTACTCCATGGGAAACTAGCCATTGCAGCGGATGCCACCAGTGGCATCTGCGACGCACCTTTCCCGCAGGAAATCACGCAGCTACGCTCTTATCTGGGGGCGTGTAAAGTGTATCGGCGTTTTATCCACGCTTTCGTCAAGGTGGCATACCCACTTCACCAGATGCTCGGCAATGACGCCGACGTGGAATGGGGCCACCATATGGAACCCCAGCTTACATCGTTCAACGCTCTAAAGGAAGAGTTGGTATCACCGACAGTCCTCGCGCTCCGGCGTTTGGACCGGCCATTCATGATCGACACAGACTCTTCTGCATACCAAGTCGGTGCAATGTTACTTCAGCAACAGGACGACGATAACCCCACCACCTGGGCGACGATCGGATATTGGTCACGAACCTTGACCAATTCGGAGCGCAATTACTTCATCACAGAGCTCTAATGGCTCTCCATCGTGTGGAGGATCACCACCCTCCGTTCATATATCGACAGGCAACCATTCATTGTTCGTTCCGACAAGAAAGCCCTCAAATGGATGATTTCCATCACAGATCCTTCCGGGCTCATCGATCGATGTTTCCAACGACTGGAATAGTATGATTACCAGATCATACACCGTCCGGTGAGGGTACACTAGGTCCCGGATGC
>JAULBU010066446.1:0-10956 GCA_032358235.1 Odonthalia washingtoniensis
AAGGTTTTCCGTCGGTTACATCGGCTATTCCTGCGCCCGCTAGACATAAGTGGTTGTCGTTTAGGCGTGATGTTGGTTCAAGTTGGATTAATTCTTGGTGAGCCGTTGTGACTGGAACCCAAGTTTGCGTTTCCGGTTGTATTACCGTCTGTTCCGCTACAAATATCTTTGGAGAAGTCCTCCCCTTGGCGGGTATGTATTCATGTTTCTCTGGTGATGGCGGAACGTTCAAGAGTCTCTTGTTCGGTTTCCGAATTATCGAAACTGTGGTACCGTCGTCATGTTCAACTAACTGCTTAGGCGGGTGGATTTCTTCGACATGTTTGTCGCAGAAATCACAACCGAGGATGACCGACGTTGCCAGTCGATCGTCCACGTAGAAGGTCACCATCTCCGACTTCAAATAGATTTTTGCAGCTATTTTTACCTTTCCCACCATTTTAAGCGGTCTGTTTCTAGCGTCTCGTATGTTGGTCGACCTATTGAGGGACTTGGTAAATTTCTCCGATCCATATGGTAGGCCGGAGCGTCTGATGAAACTGGAACCGGAACCATTATCCAGGACTGCAGAAAACCGTTTGTTACACGTAAGGTGAGCCAGGATTGACATATACACAATAGTTGCGTTTGGTTAATACTAATACCTTGCCTTGCGTTCTTTTACGGGTTACTTTCCGCCATGGGTGTTGGAGACAACCAAAACTGTTCGTTGGTAATGGAGTTTTCGATGCGACTGAAGTAATAAGAGGGACAAGGAGACTTTGTGAAGAGTTTTTGGGTGACTCAGTATTTTCTATACTACATAAGAAGATGCTTCGGTAAGTCCAGGGTTTGTTTCCCTGGGTCTTTTCACTGTTTTTGGTAACGTCGTCCTCTGTCTGAGGATTGTTGTTCTGCTGGAGTGCGATTAACTACAGTTTTTTCATGCGGTATGCTGTATCCAACACAGGAGTCTTCTTTGCTGTTGACAACTTTTCATAGTTGGTATTGACCTGCTCCATTTCTGAGAATTGTAGTTGACATTTAGGAGAAATGTGATTTAATTCGTAACATTGGTGACAAATAAATTGTTGTTGTTTCTGGTCGCTTTGTTTGTTGGCGGTCCATCCCACACAGTTGGGGGTTGAAGAGCGTTCATCAAATTTAATGTATCCTGGTCTGACTGTATCTACATACAGGTTGGTTTCTTCCTCCATTATCGTGGATGGTAAGTCGTTTATGTCCACAGAATCGTCTGGTACTACCATGTTGTATTCGGTCTCGGCCGATTGTTGATCAGCTAGTTCTTCCGCGAAGTGTGCTTCGCGTAACTTTTTCGATGCCCGAGCGGGTGATCTTGAATTCCGCGTTCCAACGCGTTGTTCTCTGTATGTGTCACCTTGGTCTTGGGCATATTGAAAAGGCGGTCGAAATTTAACTCCTCACGGGGTTCATTTTCTCGGAAGCGCACAACAATAGTCTAGGTTGTTGGTGCAAGTCCGTCCACGAAGAACATCATCTTTTCCAACTCTTTATGGACATTACCACAGCGATGTGCTGCGTCGTTCAATCTGGACGCGAAATCCTGTTCGGACTCATTAATTAACTTCCTCGTTCCGCTTAATGTGTTCACAGCCGAACGTATGGCTGCGGGTGTGGCAAACGACTGCAACAATGATTGGACGGCTTCTGGTCAGAAGTAACACTTCCGGAGCGAGCTCATTTTCTTATTGATCGGAATTATTTCACGGCTTTCCCCGTAAGAAACTGGGGAAGAACCACGTAATCTTGGGCCTCGGTCAGACCGAGTATGTCACTTTCTTCCACCATTCTCGAGAGGAAGTCTAAAACCAGTATTGGATCGTCGCCCAATAGTCGGTGTTCTTTTATTGTCAGCTCCAGACTCCTGAGGTGTCTGCGAAATTCTCCAGTCAATGCACTCTCTTGTCAGCAGCGTGTGTGGGATAAACAATATTATCAATAGGACCTTAACCAGTCGAATGCTGGGTTTGATAATTTAAACGAGGTCAGTCCTCGGGGCTTCGGTCCATTTTCACGTTCGGAGAACGGTACGGATAGATCGACTACATCCGGGTCGAGACTCGTAGTTTCATCATCTCCTTCGGTCTATGAGGAATCATAATCGGGCAAACATCGGGATCCAGCAGATGCGATCAGGCTGCCCGATATTCTCTTTTCATCAGGCGTTATGTATCACGATGTACCATGGTGGCCCATAGGGACGGTAAGCGTAGACGTTTGGGTGCGCCTTCTTGACCCGTGGTGGGGATTTCTTCTTGTTATTCTTCCTCTAAAATCGAGTGTTGTTGGCTTTGCGTACCGCGTTCCATGATGGCATTAACATCTGAACGTAAAATGTCTACGGCTTCGGCCACTGACTTCGTTGAAGATTGTATCTTTTCGGTAGGGACTGTTTAATTACCGTAAGATCGTTGGGGAGGTGTTTGGATTCCTTCTCGAATTTGAGCTTGCGGGTAAGCTCCTCTTCCAGATGTTTGTTCAAGCTTGTTACTTTACATTGTAGGACGGCCGATTCCTGGTCGCAAATTCGTTGAATGGTTGTATCACGAGTGAGGTGGTCACCAAATGGTGTGGGAGGATCCACGGAATGGACTTTTGAAACGGCGAGAGATATATTACGTGATCCCGCGGGTAATCTTTCAGTCACATACCGTGTTCTTTTCGGTCCGGGCCTAGGGATGCCCGTTGTCTTGGTATTGTCCATCTTTGATTAATTGTCACCTAGGGTGTTTCTACGCTGGGAGACTAGATGTAGTGCAATGCCCTTTCAGAAAGGAAGGAAAGAAAACGGCACTAAGGCTGTTCAGTGTCCTCATTCCGCAGCAGCTCGTATTGACAGTGCACTCCACCCAATGGGGAGGTAAGATGAGGGGCTAATCAAATAAATTGCTGTCGTACCGGCGTTTGTAAAACGCCTGTGTTGTTGTGTAACGACATGAGTCGGATGGATGGGGTGCACGCCGAAACGATTCGTCGATGATCCAATCTACTCCGTGAAGATCGAGGTGGTTGGATCGTCTACCCGAGATGCCGCGGCTAACGGTCGCCAGTTCTTGCACACGCTAGTAAAGCGGTGGAATTGACTTACGTTTGCGCAGTGGACGTCCTTCCAGAGCCGAAGGAGATTTGTCGTCGCGACGAATGCAAGTTAGGGGGTAAACGAATTCTCATAAACACTTTTCTTTATTATAATTGAAGATAGGCACGCGCAAAAATCTCTTAAGTAGGCTCCACCTGCTGCTGAATGGCAGGGGAGCATGTTGTACAAGGTAGCGAAGCGGGTAATGGGCAACGATGTCCTAAATATACGTGGGGATTGTGAAAAGAAACTCAAAAAATGTGGTTCTACTGAAAAGAATAAATATGACAAAAGTCACTAAAAATACACGTGTTCAAAAAGAAATTGCACCACTCAATTGTCAATTGCACATGACAAAAGAATATATGAATTAAGCTAAAACAATGTAATAGAATGAATTCCAAAACATGAACTGTCATCTATCACAAAATGTAAGTCAAAACCAGTTGCACTTACCATGACCTGTCGCTACAAAAGAACGCCAAAAGGAGAAATTACTGATCCTAAAGCCATGTCCTATTAGGGGAGATTTTGTTAAACCTTCCATTCATTACAATCCTTACCATATCAGTGCATAATCAGCAGAAAAAATACCATCACGACTACTATTCGCTCACAGCATACATCACAATCTAACCATATAACACTTCAATATTTCATCAACATTCACACATCCTTGAGGCTTACGATTTTGAACACATTGTGTATGTGAAACAGATGCCACTTTCGGACGGATCCTATGCTTTTTCTAATTTTCCGTATAGTATCGTGCACATGCACATATATGGTTCCAAATCAGCATGTCATATTTATCTCTCTGGCCTTCACACGCATCTTACGAAAGACAAACACATCTAAACTCATACAAAACTCGACGTGTACTTAAACGAACTTAGTCTGGTATCATGACAATTTCATTTACTACAGACCATTTTCTGGATACAGCACTGAATGAACAGGACATTGAGATATTTCTTCAACATATCAAGAAGAATTAATCAGTTAAAAATATGAGAAGTTCGACGTCATTTCTAGATTCGACAGTGCAATACAAAGACAATAATGACATTCATATATTGCACCCCTACCTTATTCACAAATTAACGAACAAACTAAAAATACAAGATTTCAAAACCAGGATCTACCCCGCTTCCATACAAGCCACACTTTGATGATGATTCTGCAGGACCTTTACCAAATGGGAAAATGAAGCAACTTTACATGTCAGCTCTTGGATATATCAGGTATTTGGCTGACGGTACCAGATATGATATCTTCTATGTTACTGGCAAGTTTCCTAGATTCATAACTAAACGCACTATGGTGCACATGAAACTACTAATTCATCTAGAAAATTACCTCCTTGGAACCCTATATCATGGTATAACTTTTTCAAATAGTGTCACCAATCCCCTAATGTCATACTCGGATTCAGATTTTTCATAATCCAAGGACAAAAGATCGACGTCGGTATCAATGCACCTATCATATGGAACTCCACTGCATTCTTCATCCAGAACACAACAGAGGAGCTCTAAGCACTTTTGGGTCTGAATATGTTGCAGCATCACAAGCACTGCAAGACACAATATTGATTCGCAAAAATATTATGGATTTTCTACAAATAGATATACCGTTCGGTCCTTTGAAAATAGTCAACAATTTTGTCACTTATATGGCTCATAACACAGGAAAATGAAACCCATAAAACACATAGACTTTAAGGAACATCATCTCCATTACCATCTTCAACATTCTACGATACTCTTACAACATGTATCAACAAATGACAACCTATCAGATCATTCTCACTAAAAGTTTTTTCCTTTTCGGTACAAATCTCTCGTCGAATCTATACAATCATATTCTCCAACATCCGAAACCATGAAATCATGACAAGCACAAGCATGGAGGAGTGTGAGACTTTTTCCTTTCTAGTCCAGTCCAATCGTTTCCTGTTTGTAATTATCATTAATTTACCATACTGAGACTTATCAATTGGGCATCATAGATACATCTAGTTATCCAAATACGGTATTATAATATCTATCCACCAATATGAAGCTATTTAGCTACTATTAAGCTATTATCGAATACTATGTCCCATGTAATCATTTTATTATTCCGAATTGGTTTCCCTGGAACTCTAGTTTATTGATTTTTTCTCTTTTCTATTTCCGTCTTCTCATTTGTGAAACTTTCTCCTGTGAGTCAACCAATCTAAGCCAAATATTGGACTTGACTGACACGTTACACATTCCTTTTCTTTCAATCCTTGAACATTACGTATTAAAAGCATCACATCAGACGCCTATTTAACCATTTAAGGACTAAAAAATGGAGAATACATATGCTCATTAATTTAATAAATACGCAGTGGGGATTGGTAGAATACAGTTGTATAATGATTTTTTCCGGATATCAATCGAAAATGAGCCAATGAAAAAATTCTAGATTTTAAGGAGCGTATATGCTCTCCAGTGAAAGATTGGCTGTGAGTGGCTGAAGTAGAGTCATATTGTTACCTAGTCGAATAGGAATGCGTGAAAATACGACATGAAAAAAACCGTTCTTTTTTTATTTTTTCATGCACATGTCGCGTCTCGGATCCCCTTTCCACTGCCTCATGTTGGACGCACTGGAATAAAGCCCAATTTTGGTTGTGCCAAGTCATGGCATTGAAAAAAATAGGAACGGAACAAATTTCTTGGTGTCATTTGGGCGAAAAAAAGTGACCGAAAAATGACAGATTACCAAGAACATGAATGTAATTATGAGGAAGCAGGTGGATGGCTTGAATAAAACGATGATGGGGACAATGTCGAGCAATTTTAGGTCATAGAACTGGAACAACAAGAACGCACTCAACTAAGCGCACATTGCGAATATATTCAGACATGGGTAAACCATACGAAATTACACATTGTACAACCAACTATAGTATATAATGCGTACATAATAAAAAACTTGGTCTCTTTCATCTGTTCATTCATCGTTCATTTATTGAATGCGTTCTACAATGGTCGAATGCAAATATGAGTAGGTGAGGAAGCAGTTTGGAATATAGTGAAATAACTTGTGAAGAGTTCTATGGTTATATCAGTCTGGAAATTGCAGCTTCTTTAAATAAATTGAATGACCGGAAAGACTATTGGTCAACCAAGATGTTTTTTGGTATCAACGATTTTCGGAAGGTTATGGGAAGAGATAGATTTCTCAAAATTTGGACTTCTCCAGTTGTGTCCGCGGTATATGCATGAGGAAGTCGTTGTAGATCCTCTTTGGCATTCCAGGGCAATTACTGAACACTTTTTGAAAAATATAACTTCCATTTCTGTGCCTGTCGGGGTCAGTGCCTTGGATGAAAATACGATAAGGTGTAAAGAACGCATCTCTACCAGATCTTACATGAAATCCAAACCCATTAAGTTCGGCATACGTTACTATCTGGTGGTGGGATGGGACTTACCGTACTTGCATAGCATGTAGGATTCAGTTTTTCTTACCATATTATCTTCAATTTCTTCACTATCATCACCATTTACGGATACTTCAGTTTTACTTATAATATCACGTCCGTATTGTTTCCAATAACATGGTGAGCCACCGCAATCGAAACATACCTCTACTCGAAACATACTTCTACTTCACCATCAACAACGGTTACTACTGGTGTCCGTTTCCTTTTTTTGACTTTACTACATTCGTTTGCAATACCGCCATAGCCGTGGGATTTCAAGGCATCTCCATGTGAACTTGTTGCATCAACATGATTATCATGATCTTTTGTTGTATTCACTTGAGACGCGAACGAGTCATCGTCATTGCCTTCGTTATTATTTTCACTTTTCTATTCCTTAGTATTGCCTTGTTCTTTTGTGGCCATGTTGATAATGTTCGCCGATTTCAATGAAAACACAAAACAGTTCTTCAGTACATGTTGTAGGTTTCAAAAATTAATCAATTTGTGTGCGTAGCTTTCCACATCACTTGACAGATTTTATTCCAAAATGTACATGCCATGCTCTCTTCAATACCCGCAAACAGAACATTTTCCAGATCTAATTTTCCATATAATGCCATTGATTCTCATTACAGTGGTAAGTTAGTTCAATCAATATAGGAAACTCATATTCTCACCTGCTCACAAAATTCTCCATTTTCTTACCTTTTCAATTATTTTTATGGAAAAAACAAAATATTTCCGGAAATTACTGTTTAACGAGAATGTATGCTCTTTAACAGCTTCCCGTCCTTAACTGATTATTTTCCCCGGTCAGGCAGGATATATTTGAGTAGATTACTTTATACGTCAAATTTTACAAATCACGTGAAACAAAAAAATGATACAGTTACGTTGATAATACTGCGAGGTGATTGGACAATGTGTTGATTTGAAATAAACCTGGCGTACGAAGAACCTGTGTGTCCCTATGACCATAGATGAACATTGTTGTCAGTGGCAGATAAGCGGCTACGTCAATAGCACAGAAACTTACTTCCTACGTATGAAAAGTCCCGAAGTCAACTCGTAAAGTAATTAATAAAACAATTTATTCCCATCAGTTCCATTGATAGTGAGCAGTGACACATGTACACCACTATCTAAGCTCGTTTATTGTCAAGGGGGATGACATAAAACAGTAAAAACTGAATGAAAGTTGTTGTAGAATATGTATTTAGGTAACAGTAAGAGCACATGGGCGGTTTGTTTTGTCACTTTGTTGATGATTGTTTTAACAATTTCTCACTGATTGTCTAAGAAGATGATGGGCAGGAGAAGGACATTGTGCACAAAAAGACGGTTGGAGAATGACGAGGAACATTACTCTGATGGAAAAGACGATGCTGTTGATGATAGTAACGACAGTTATTCGCAGTGCGAAGAGAGTGAGGTAGAAAGCACAAATGACAGTGAAACAAGTAGTGAAGCGTCGGTCCAGAAAGTAAAATCCGTTGACTCTTACATGTGTCTTCGAAAAAGAAGGCATTCTACCCGTAAAAACACGACCCCTGCCATTCGTAAAAAAACCGGGATGAAGACAGGGAAATAAAGGGATATGTATTATGCGAAGCAGGAATGAGTAATATGCAGCGAATGATGCCATATTTATATCTGGTGATATAACATAACTTCTGAAAATGTTGAATTTGTGGTATTTAACTTTGCAAGATGCAAGGAAGGACAACAGGTTGAATGTTTGGAAGAAGAAAAAGCATATAAATGACCATTTCATTGGTCTTGTTATGGAGACAGGGAGCCTGCCATATAAAGACTAAAATGATGAGGGTAAAATTGCATATGTTAGGGGTGTTTCAAATGGGAATGGGAAAAATAGAAATACAATTGAAGTAGCCAACTTGGATTTCATACCGTTATCTGAATATAAAGGTGCATGTGATTCGGATTTTGAGAGAGACGGGATTAGAAATGTATGGAAACAATAACATATTCCAATTCATGGAAAAAGAAAGAACATAGGGTAAATCAATTTATTTAATAAGGTGAGGGATTGTCTTTGAAGACCATTTAAGTAATTTCCATACAATAAATTGAACCGAAATTGCATATGGTCAGAGATTCTTCTGGCGTTACTTTCCAATTGTAGTCCCATGTCACATTTTGATCCCTTTGTTATGTTTTTGAAAGAAAAATGAAAAGCTGTTACCCAGTACGTATCCATTTCAGCAACATACTTCTATATTAGTAATGCAGTATTTGGCTGACAGGGATGGTTCGTGTACCGGGAAACATTTGACGCAGCTCTAACTGCGTCTAAATACAACTTGTCTTCTACCAGTTCTAGAATGTAGTCTCCGCGCTCACCTTGGTCCTTGTAATACTCCTCGCGATCCAGTTTCTGCTGATAGTTCAGTACGTCTCCTGTATATTCGGTTATGACAGAACACCGGATGATATCCTCCCCTGTGAATAAGCCAACACCCGCACAGGAGGAGCTGCTTGTGAATACTTTTTTTCTTGTCCCTTGAGTTAGTTATAAACTGCCTGCGCTTTGACTTCGGGAGAATGTCTGTTTTTTAGTGGTTGATGTTGCATGGTCATGCCAGTAATTCGTAGATTAAATTATTGATTACGTCGGTATTCTGTTGATTAAATTGTTTACTGTTGATAAATTATTGCATGTTAGTTGCGCAGAATATTGGCTGTTTCTTCTATGTCAACTTGCGCAAGTAGATTATTGATTTTTAAATTTAGTGTGAAAGTATAGATGTAGAAAAAGTTGAGAATGTTTGGTTGCAAATTAGACGCAAAGCGAGTTGTGACTGTCCATATTCTGTCATTGTGGTAGTCGTTAAAAATGTTGAAAAGCTTGTGATTGGAATTTTATGCAGACGCACTGATCATGGTGTCAGGGAGCACAGCTTATCCACCATAGGATACGTACACGCATTGACGCACTGATCATGATATGAGGGAGCTCGGTCTATTTAAATTATGAATAATCGCTACAGATGCATGTGCTTCCTCATATCGTTGAGTAGGTTATATTTGTTGTTGTTCATCAGTACTGCTTGACGAAGCTGAGAATGAATGAAGCGTACTGTTCGTATGTTTTTATGTGTGATGAACAGCTCCATTAGTATGAACGAATCGCTTATTTTAGTTGTGTCTGTGTCTGCACCACCATATTCTACATTTGTATCTTCATGGTCTAACGTCCCGTTAATATACTCATGCGTATCGTCATCATCATTTTATTCATCAGATTCATCTTCGTCATCACTTTCTTCCTCTACAGTACTTTCTACAACTTCAACATCATTTTCATTGGTAGTCCGATTTTCATTACATTCATTACCACTTTCATTTTATTTTTTGCTTTCATCATCACCATCAGGTTCATCCATCATTGATTTCACAAAGGGCCTGGATACCGGTGGAGGAATCTCTCAAAACGACAGTCGTCTCTGTGTTCGTCGGACAAATGCTCGTTCTCCTTTCGCTGGCGATCATTTCGGCATGATAGACGACGGTTTTTCGAGATGAAACTGCTGGAGTGTTGAGGAAATATTATAATAAGTCTGTGCAAGTGCGCGAGATCCTCCACGACGCGACGCCACACGTGCGCTAGACGAAAGTATTAATTATCAGGAAAGGAGTTGCCGACTGCATGAAGCTTACGCACCTTCCAATTTCGAAAAATGTAACAGATTGTTTCTGTATGAATTTTTTTAGATTGAAAATGCATGTGTAAATCATGAAACAAAGAAAATGTTTTATGAATTGCACTTTTATTTATGTGTTAATCATGTGAAATAAATGTAAAATTTAACATTTTTAATCAGTGAAACAGTTCCCAGAACAGGGATAATCTCTCTATTTTACACGTTGACACGAACGGCATTATTCCTTTTCTTACACGTCATACTTTCTCATTAACGGATTTATTTGTCCAAATTGAAATTACGAACAGAAAACATTCATAATTGATTTTTTTCATCCTCATGTTCCTAACTTTGTTCGTTATGTTCCTCTCCTTTGGGAAATCAAGCGGAGGGTTATCCACATCAAAAGCCAATTTGAGGGCGAGCCACTGGCGCCTCGCAGCAGGCTTCACATCCCCCTCCCCGTCGATCAGGCACATCAACGCGGACGTATAATTATCTGGAAATCGGTACCTCTTCTGTCTTACTTGTTACATATAATTGGAAGGGAGTAGGTTGTCAAAATGTCTTTCCAAATTACTACTTGGACCAATACCATTACATTGGTCGCTTCTTTGCTCATTATCATCGCTATGCATCACCATTCCCGCTACTTCTTTACTGTATCTACATCCGATGTTTTTAGGTTTACTGACTAAACGATCCATGACATCAGGTACATTTTCACC